>CAUYQV010067540.1:0-22949 GCA_963574575.1 Galagoides demidoff
CACCTGTGGTCCCAGCTACTTGGGAGGCTGAGACAGGAGACTCGCTTGAGCCCAGGAGTTGGAGGTTGCTATGAGCTGTGATGCCATGGCACTCTACCCAGGGGGATAGCTTGAGGCTCTGTCTCCAAAAAAAAAAAAAAAGAAAGAAAAACATTTGTCAGAATATAGTTTTTAAATTTTAATCAATGGGATAAAACAAGTGAAAATTGTTGTATCAGCTTTGCTTACTCATTTCTTCATATGCTGCTCAGGATTTGACATCATAGTCAATAAATATTGCTGTAAAGGAGTAATTAAAATACACATTTAATTTTATTTTTGTGTCATTACATAAGCATGTTGCCATAATCTCATATTTCAAAGTTATCCTTTGCTTGATCATTTTGTCTATATTCTTAGAAGGCAGTATTGCTAAAAAGGTTTTTGGCAGGAAATTACTGAGTCAAAAACTTCCCCCAAAAGATATTGCATCATTTTTTCATGAACTTTGCATTATGAGGGCTCAGCATCATTTTGGATTTCTTTGAAAAATCATGGGAATACCTCCGCTACTTCTAAGGATCCTTTAAATTAATGAATATGCAAAAGTATCTGTTTAAGTTTCAAAGCTGGATGGTAAATAAACTGCAGTAATTTGCCAATATCAGTTTTCCTCTAACCACCTCTTCATCTCTTGTTTCTCATTTCATGAGTCTGGAATATAAATACTATAGCTAACCAAATGCACTTGAGATTCTGAAGTGATTCGTCTTTTCATGATAAACACCCAGTTTCACTGCTTTTTAAATTCCAGAATGGGATCATAGATGCAAGATGTGTTTATTTGTCTGGCAATTCCAGAGTCTGCCATTTGGTACCTGGAAAGATAATTTCTTCTATGGACTTAATATCACAAATAATTACTTTAGTTAAGAAGTGTTTGTCCCACATTAAACCAGGAAAATACGTTATTTATTGACAGTAGAAGGGGTATTGCTGTTCGATCTGTTAATTCTCTTTGTTTCTTGTTCTGTTTTGATCTTGAAATATTGGTTAATGATAAATTACCTAAATAAATTGGCTGATGATAAATTATCTACTTAGGCACTGAAGGGGTCTTCCTATAGGAAATATTTTAAAATTAGAAAAATATACTGAAAAAATGTCCAGCTCACCTAAGGGTAATATTGAAATGTAGATTCTGAATCAGTAGTTTGGAGTGGTGGGCTGGGAGGTTCTATATTTCAAGTAAGTTCCCAAAAGATGTGACTGCAGCTGGTTATCTCTTTGAGTAGAAGGCTATGGTGATGGGAAGTAGAATTAGATATTCTCCGAGACAAGGGTCTTAATTTATATCTATAATCTTAATTTGTATCTATAAATTAAACCATACCACACACATACATGCCCACACGGTTCTTAATTCATATATATATATAAAATATAACATTTATAAGTTAAACCCATACCATCCACAAACATGGTTCTTAATTTATATATATGTATACGTGTTATATAATGTAATAGGTTTAATTTATATTATAAATTATTATTTATATAAATTATCTACATACATATACATAATTTATATAAATAATAAAGTTATAAATTTGTAATAATTTATAACATAAACACACACACATGGTGTCCATAAAGTTCATGTCCAGTTTACAATGTAGAACTATTTTAAATTGCACACGATCTTTATGGACACCTGTGGATTTATATATGGCACAGATTCCCTGGACAGGCTTATTAAGCCTATAAAGGTGTCTCAGAATAAGTCAATAATTTTTTAGAAATAATTAAGATGACCAATTAAAGCAATTAGATAGAATACCAGTATCAAATTGTTAAAACTATGTCTGTTACAGTAATACTTATGCTTCATTATTGATATTAAATGCCAAGAACTTATGATGGGTCTACTGACTTCTGTAACCTCGAAAGACTGCTACTTTGAGGTATCTGGAGCAACTGTAGCAGGATATGACAATATCTGTGATTTTTATTTGTGACAGCATCTAATGTTGTTTGTTCTTCATATTTATAGTTGAGAGAAATGGCTTATTTTAGTTCGTGGTTATTAAAAAGAAAGATGTAAGTTCTTCCTCAACATGGTCTTTTCAGCAGTGAAATCTCATAACTTGTGACCAACACACATGTCTGATTCTCTTTTTTGAGAATTACTAAATATAGAATGGAAAGTTCAGCCTGTTTGTCTTCCATCAATGACCTTTCACTCCTGCTGTTACATATTGTCATGATATATTTTTGTAAATATTTATCGAACGTATGACTAAATATTTTTAAATGTAGGTGTAATACTTGGGAAATCAGAATAGAAGAAATTGAAACATACATGACATTTTAAAAAGTTTTAATGGTAATTAATGTTTACAATAGTTATTTGAAAATTGGTTATATATTTGTGTAAGTTTTAACTGCTGGAGTAATAACAGTAAAATCACACTAACAACTATAAATCGGCTGGGCGCAGGGGCTTATGTGTGTAATCCCAGCACTTTGGGAGTCTGAGGGGTAGAATTCCTTGAGGACAGGAGTTTAAGATCAGCCTGGGAAACAGAAAGAACCTGTACCTACAAAAAAAAAAAAAAAGGCAGTCAGGTGTGGGGATGTGCTACTCAGGAGGCTGAGGCAGCAGAATCCCTTGAGCCCAGGAGTTAGAGGCTGCGGTGAACCATGATGATGTCACTGTACTCTAGCCCAGGCACCAGAGTGAGACCTCATCTCAAAAGAAAAACAAAACAAAACACCAAAAGATAAAGTACAAAGACTACAGTGGCTAATACCCGACAATGGGGAGTGGTTTGCAGTTGACAACACATCTCCCTCACTATCTGATTTGATTCTGCAAACCCATCCAGACTGTTAGGGATGGCAGAATCATTGATCACATCTCATAGACAAGAAAAGTGAAGATTGCATATGTGCTGATTAAGTCACACATCTAGGTGTGAAGTCAGGGCTCAAATCCGGGACATTTTTATACATCTTTTTCTTAGTACCTAGTCTTTGTTAGACACACTAATAAAGGACAAATATGAGGGCGCTGTGACCTTAGCAGAGCCCGTTCTACTGGGAAGGATAAAACATGATCACTATTGCATGTGTTGGTTTATTTATAAGGTCCTGGGCCCTAACCCCACCTGCAGGATGAGATAGTGAGACTGGAGGCAATGGATCTTTAAACATTAGGATATAGTAAGGTTTGTGTATTGGGCGTTAACTTTATGTTTGAATTTAAAAAGTCTTAGTACAGGCTTAACTTCTTTTGCTTACGTTTATAAACAACTTTTCAGCCCCAGCTGAGCAAAATTTCCTAGAATAAGAAATAGTCTGAACATTTTTCATTCAAAAGAACTCCTGTTTTATGCAAAGGATGGATAAATTTTAGAGAATAGCTTTGTACTTATGTGAGTCTTCTTCAAATTAAGTCTTATAATCCATAGAATTCTTGCTCATATTTTATTAAATGTATCTCTGTGTCTTTTTTGCTATTAGTACTATTATATATGCTGTAGGCTGTTTTTTTTTTTTTAATAAGCAGGGCAGTTTCTTTGTATTTCCAGTTTCTAGAAGATACTTTTGTTTTTGTTGTGTTTTGGTTTCCATCATCTAAAAGGATTCCTATCTACCAATTTCTGACAGAAGAAGATAATGGAGAAATCTTTAAAATTCCGAGAGGAAGAAAGTAAAACCCCAAAATATTTCATCCATTCACGACAACAATTAAGATGAAAAATTTTATTTTTATCCAAGACAAAATGTTAGTCAATTATAATTTGTGTCCAGTGTCCTCTGTAGGCTGAGGCAGGAGGACGCCTTGAGTCCAGGAGTTTTAGGCTACAGTGAGCCATGATCCTTCCACTGTGCTCCAGCCTGGATGACAGAGTAAGGCCCCATCTTAAGGAAAAAGGAAAAACTACACACACACACAACTTGGGCCTTACATAGATGCTTTTAAACAAAGAAACTCTGAGAATCAATGAACCCTCCTTTCATTAACAGAAAAACGGAAGAACAAAAATAAAAAGCAATCACAACAATAGCTACAATAACAAGATCATCAAGGACAAACTCTGTTGACTCTAACATCTGCCAGTAAAGGCTGTTTCTAAGAAAATATTGAGGGTCAATAAAACATGGTAGAAGCATTTTTACCTATTTTGTTAATTTAATTTTAATTCAAATTAATTTAGCAGTCTATCTTGGCTGACATAACAAAATAATTTACGAAGAACATAAATTTATTTTCATGGTCCTGGAGGCTGGGAAGTCCAAGATAAGGACACACAGATTTGATGTGCTGTGGGGGTCCACTTTCTGGTGCATAGATGCCGCCTCCCGTTTGATCCTCATGTGGTGGAAGGGATGATGAACAATCTCCAGCTCTTTGCCTCTTGTATGAGGGGTATTGTCACATTCCAGAGGATTTCAGCCCCTAATGTGGTGTATTAGGAGATGGGGTCTTTGGGAGGTGATACATTTTAGGCAACATAAACATTTCTTTAATAGCACTAAATTGACATAAATTAAACAACCATGGAATTATGGCTTTAGGAGAGGACATTAATATAGCAAACCTTCATCATGATTTCATTTTATATAGTTCTGTTTATTTTATAGGATTTATATAGCACTTACTATGTGCATATATGGATTCTAATTGTTTTAAATTTTTAACCCTGATTTTGAAAATGCAAAGCTAATCAATCAAGAGGTTGAAAAAAAGTTTGTCTCAATGCAAAATGAGTATTTCAAAAGTGAAACATATGAACCCAACCTAATTCCATACAAGAATTGTAGAAATTATCTTTAGAAAACAGAATTTCCTTTCACAACAGGGCATTTATTCTTCAGTCCTTTAAATCTATTTTTAATTATAATTAAATTTAGTATATTTTATTATAATAGCATCTATGGTTGCATTTTTTGAAATAAAATGCATTTAGCTATGTATTTACATATATATGCCTGAAACTATATTAGACCAAAATTCTTTTTTTTTTGTTTTTTGAGACGGAGCCTCAAGCTATCCCCCTGGGTAGAGTGCCATGGCATCACAGTTCACAGCAACCTCCAACTCCTGAGCTCAAGCGAGTCTCCTGCCTCCGCCTCACAAGTAGCTGGGACCACAGGCACCGCCACAACGCCCGGCCGTTTTTTGGTTGCAGCCATCATTGTTGTTTGGCTGGCTGGGCTGGGGACTCAAACCTGCCACCTTAGGTGTACGTGGCTGGCGCCTTAGCCAATGGAGCCATAGGTGCCGAGCCTAGACCAAAATTCTTCCCGATCATGTTGGTTAGTTCTGGATGAAGGAAGTTGGTGTCATTTCTTCCTCTGTTTGTCCTTGTATGTTTTTCATGAAAAAGAAATGGTACCAAAAATGTTCAAAAAGAGAATGAAATCACTAAGATGTGTATAGAGGTAGTTAGGATGTGAGAATATCGATGTTTACTTTCTAGCTACTTCTCTGAATTTTTAATTCCCCGTCAGAACGTGTACAAAAGGATAAACCTCCCTTGGTTTATATGTCTAACTATAGTCAAAAGAACTTTGAAGAACTTCAAGGGAGGAAAAGTGAAGTATCCTTAGAGATTTTTGCTTCACAGGAAGGCATTTGGGGGAGTGGAGGGATCAAGAAAAATTCCAATTTCTAATTAAGCAGATGCAAACTCAGCACCGAAAAACAGGTGTGGGTGCACTTGATTCATTTGTACTTTTCTGTATCAAAATAAAGAAGAGACAGGCGGCCGGGTGAACATCTCTGCTCACCCTTCTCCTCAGTAGTCAGGTTCTCAGGCTGTGTCCTGGGGCACTGGGCCAGGGGACCTGCTGTAGGACTCTCCTGCCACCACCCCGGAGCTGCAGGCCTCTCTGTTCCTTTTATGCTGGGGAGTGGAAGTCCCTTAAACCCAAGAGTGTGGATGACAATGGCGTGCACATTTCTCCCCAGTAAGGAGGGAATTCTCAGTTCTTTTTCAAATCTCAACCAAATCCAGTGCCTTTGAGCAATGTTTGGACAGTGTGTGTGTTTTCCTTTGGTCTCTAGGAATCTAGTGCAAAGCGCAGATCAGGACAGGTTACTGCCAGGGGGAACCTGTCAAAGTGACACCAGACGTGGAGCCTATCTCAGGATTCTCACATCATGTACTCAGGTTTACATAGCCCAGGTATTTTTCAGCATGGTGATAAATTACCTTGAGGAAAGTCCCAATTTATTTAACTCTTTGTTTAGTTGCAGCAATACTATATATTATAGTGTGTTCAACGTTATGATGTAAAGGATCAAATGGCAATGATATTTTAAACTTCTACTTCATGCTGGCTAAAAATAATAGTGCAATGAGTAAATAATCTTGTGTAAAACACTCTAATAAATCAGAAGGAGCAAAATCTGTCAGATGCCAACAAAGGCTAGAAATTCTTATGATTATAAAGGATGACTGTGTTGTAATTAGCATATTAAAATCAGCACTGAAAATTTTATCCTTTTTCTTTCTGATGAAATGTATCATGGCAATGTTCTTCCGTGGTTTCCTGGGCTCATCAGCAGTCGGAAAGTGGAAGAACACGGGAGGAAAATGAAACTGTGTTTCTTTAAAATGGGTAATGTTATCATTTTATAATTTAAAGTTTGGACATCATCTAAAAGTTCCAATCTCTTTCACTTGACTTCATTCATCTGGGAAAATACACAATTTATCTCAGCTCGGTGAGTACTAATTCCAAAATGGACAATTCAATAAATGAAAAGATAAGGAAGCCCCATTCTAGGTCTGAAAAATTTCTGCAGTGATAATATGCCTTTTATTCTTCTTTCAAAGAAATTAGCATGTCTTCAGATTGCCTTTCAAAATTAGTTACACAGAATTAAGCATTTTGTGTTTATTCTTAAACATTTTAATTGAATGCCACTCTGATGTAAAGCAACTCTGATGTTACACGCAGAGTTTACTGTTTTTTTTAAAAAATAATAGCTTTATTGGGATGCACCTGGCACACCATAAACTTAAGCCTCTACGAATGTACATTTTAATATTTCTTAAACATATTCTGTGACACACACAGCCATCCCCAACCTCTGCTTTCAGAATGGTGTTATACACTCTCTGGGTTTGAACAGATACATAAGGACACACATTCAGGGTTCTAATATCATACCGGGTATTTTCTTTTCTTTTTTTTTTTTTGAGCTGGAGCCTCAAGCTATCCCTCTGGGTAGAGTGCCATGGCATCACAGCTCATAGCAACCTCCAACTCCTGGGCTCAAGCAAGTCTCCTGCCTCAACCTCCCAAGTAGCTGGGATCACAGGCGCCCGCCACAACGCCCGGCCATTTTTTGGTTGCAGCCATCATTGTTGTTTGGCGGGCCCAGGCTGGGGATTCAAACCCGCCACCTTAGGTGTACGTGGCTGGCGTCTTATCCGATTGAGCCACAGGTGCTGAGCCCATACCGGGTATTTTCACTGCCTCTCCGTCCCTCCCTTCTCCTTAAGCCCTGGCAACCACTGACAGTACTGTCCTTTCCAGGCTCCCGTACAGCTGAATCATACATTTTGTAACCTTTCAGACTGGTTTCTTTCACTTAGCAGTATGGATTAAATTGCTTCTATATCTATCATAGATTGACCATTCCTTTATTTATAGTACTAAGTAATATTCCTTTGTCTGGATGTAACAGAACTTTCTTAGCCATTCACCTACTGAAGGACATCTTGGTTGTTTCCAATTTTCGGAAATTATGAATTTGGTTTCTATAAATATCCACATATAGGTTTTTCTGAGGACATATGTTTTTAACTCTTCTAGGTACATACCAAGGAGTGTTATTTCTGGATTCTATGGTAAGAGTGTACTTCATGTGATAACTTCCAAAGCTGTACAGTTGATATTTGTATAAATGGAATTCTCTTTTAATTATGTTTGCTCATTGGTAGAGTATAGAAATTTGGTGGTCTTTTCTCCTGCAGTCTTGCTGAGCTCACCTATTGGTTCCAGGGGTTTGTGTGTGTTGCTTATTAAGATTTTTACACATGTTGATATTTTCTTAATGTATATCTCATCATTCTTCATGAGATTGGGGGAATTGTTAATCTTTCTTTTATTATTCTCCTGCGTGCACTTGTGTAATTCATCCATATTAATATACGTAATACTTATTTTCATTGTAACTTATGTTCATGCAATAAAACGTGACAGTTTATTCATTGTCTTCTTTGTTTTTCAAGATTTTTTTTCTTTTTTTTGAGACAGAGTCTCACTTCATCATCACCCTCAGTAGAGTGCCGTGGTGTCACATCTTACAGCAACCTCCAGCTCTTGGGCTTAGATGATTTTCTTGCCTCAGCCTCCCGAGTAGCTGGGACTACAGGCACCCCCCACAACGCCAGCTATTTTGTTGTTGTTGTTGTGTTGTTATTGCTTAGCAGACCTGGGTGGGGTTCGAACCCACCAGCCCTAGTGCATGTGGCTGGAACCCTAACCACTGAGTTATGGGTGCTGAGCCATTTTTCAAGATTTTTAACATGAATAAAGCTGCGTTGAACATTCTTATATGTCACGGAGTATATTGTCTGTCCCTCTCACTCTTCCTTTCTTCCTCCTTTCTTACGTTGAAATTTGTACATAGTTAGAAATAAAATCTTAGGGCCATAGTTAAGTGTTACTTCAACTTATTAGAATTTTATAGGTGCATTATAGTTGTACATATTTATGAGATACCTGTGATATTTGGGTACAAGCATACAGTGTGTATTCGTCAAGCCAGAGTAACTGGGGTATCTATCACCCCCCAAAATTGTCTTTTCTTTGTGTTTGGAATAACCCGTTCCATTCTTCTCATTATTTTTGTACACGATAACCAATTCCTCTCTACCTCCCTCTCCCCACCACCCTCCCAGCCCCTGGCAACCTTCATTTTACTCTCTCTCTCCATGAGAGCCACTTTTTTTATCCCCTACAAGTAAGTGCCTGGTTTATTTCACTGAGAATAATGTCCTTCAGTTCCAGCTTAGTTGCAAGCCATGGGATTTCTCTCTTTTTATGTCTGAATAATACTCCACTGTGAGGGTACTATGTTTTTTTTTTCCAGACATTCACTGATGGGCACTTAGGTTGCTGCTGTACTTGGCTATTGTGAACAGTGTCGTGATAAATTTGGGAAGGCAGAAACCTCTTCCATATACTGATTTACTTTCTTTTAAATCTATCCCCAGCAATGAGATGGCTTGATCATACTGTAGCTTCCCTTTTAGTTTTTGGGTAACTTCCATCCACGCCGTTTTCCTCAGTTGCTATACTAATATACATTCTTACCAGCCAGGTACCAGGATTCCTTTTTCTTGGCATCCTTGGCAACTTCTGTTTTTTTTTTTTTTTTTTTTTTTGATAAAAGCCATTTCAATTGCGGTGAGACGATACTTCCTCACTGTTGTTTTGATTTGTACCTCTCTGATGACGGATTGAGCATCTTTTCATATACCTGCTGGACATTTGTACGTCTTCTTTTGAGAAATGTTTATTTAAATATTTTGCCCATTTTTATGTCTGATTATCAATTATTGAGTTGAGTTCCTTACATATTCTGGATGGTAATCCGAAGTCAGCTGAATGCTTACAAATATTTTCTTCTATTCTGTGGGTTGTGTTTTTACTTTGTTAATTGTCTCCTCTGCTAAGAGGAAGCTTCTTAGCTCACTGTGATTCCATTTTTCTGCTGTGCTTTGGTTGTCTGGGCTTTTTAGTTCTTACTCATGAAATCTTTGCCCTGACCAATGTCATGGTGTGTTTCCACATGTTTTCTAGAAGCTTCATGGTTTTACTTGTCACATTTGAATCTTTACTCCATTTTGATTTGATGTTTGTATGTGGTAAAGGACAGGGGTCTAGTAACATTCTTCAGTCCCTGGAAACTTATTTAGTCCACTTGCTGAGGCTGTGTTTTCCTGGCTGTTCGTGATGCTTGTGGACATTTGTTGATGTTTGTTGAAGAATTTGGTATTTATTTCAATTTTCATAGTCTGGGCTTGCTTTCCTCATCCTTCTTGAGAGAGCTTCCCAATAACTCAAAGGGGAATTGAGCGGTATCACCTAAACTTAAGGGCACTCAGCTATTTTAACACTTGGGAGATGCCAAGCCTAGGAATGCTGTGACTCCTGCAGATTCACAGAGACATAGCCCCCGTGAACTTGGGGAAGATAAGGGAGGGCACACCAGATTCTTGAACAACATCCTTCAACCTTTCCCCTCACTTTCCCCCAAACAGAAGGAGTCATTCTCAGTGCTGGCCTCCTGCAGGTGTGGGAGGGGTGACGTCAGCACTCCTATGGCCCCCACAGCTGGCACCTCACTGTATCAGAGCTCACAGCCTGTCAGACCAGCATAGCACAGGGGCTCGTACAGGGCCCAGGCTGCTATTGCCTGGTTCCTGCTGATGTTTATTCAAGGCCCAAGGTCACTTTAGTCAGCAGGTGGTGTGTCCTGCCAAACCTGCATCAGTTTCACAAAGGAGCAGATTCCCTTCTGGCTAAAAATGGTTCCAGAAGCACTGTCCAGAAGCAAAATCCTGGCCCTGGAATGGGGAGCTTTAGGAATCTGCCTCCTGGGGCTTAACTGGACCCAAATTGCAAGGCAGAGAAAGTCCTTTGTACTCTTCCTCCTCCTTCTATCACTCAAAAGGAGTCTCACCCCCTCTGCGTTGAAGTCAGGGGAGGTGACCCAGGCATTCCAGAGGTCATTGCAGCTGGAGGCCCACTGAGAGGCATCACAAGGTGTCAGGGACCAGTGCAGCTCCAGGGCCTGCCCAAGGCCTGCGGTCACCGTGGTCTGACTGCCACCTGAATTTATTCAGGGCCCCAGGCCACCTCGGTTAGCAGCCAGTGTTGAAGTTGGCCAGGACATGGCTTACACCTGCTGGAGTAGTAGGTTCTCCTCTGAGCAGGGCTAACCGGAATGTTCCGTCTGTGGGCACTGGTGGCATTCTGCCACATGTTGTGTTCCTCTGTGACAGCTGGCACCGAGTTCCAATGCAAAGTCCACCGCTCACTTCACTTTCCCTTCCCGGGCACAGAGCTGCTTTTTCTGAGCTATGTTGCCTGGGGCTGGGGGAGGAGTGGTCTAGGTTTAAGAAGCCTTTTCTCAACATCTCTTTCCTGTTATTTTGTTAAAACCAGGTGCTGAGATTGCTCATCTAATTATTTGGTTCTTGTTAAGGTAGTACTTCCTTGTCCAGTTGGTCAGGGTCCTGTAGGGTGACCACTGACGGCTTCTGTTTGGCCGTCCTGCACCACCTTCTCCTGTCCACTTTCTCCTTCTCCTTTAAAGGAGAATAAGAAACTGTATTCTGAGAGGTTGGTAACAATTCACACTTTAACCTGTGCTGTACTAGTTCATACAAAATGCTGTGTCATTGATGCTTAATCTAGTTTTAATTGCTAATGAGTTTGTGAAATTTTATATATTTATTAGGAATGAATGTATTTTTCTTTGCTTCTGGCAATAATGTGTTTATGTCTTTGGCCCACCATTTTCTGTTATTTGTTTGTGGTTTTTGGTAATGATTTGCAATATTTCTGTACTTTCTGAATGTTAACCTTAAGTAGTTTTCTTTGTTGAATGTATCATTCTCTAGAGTGTGTCTTGTCTTTTTCACTTTTCATTTGACAGTGTTCCAAGTCAAAACCATACTTTTTTTTTAATTAACATAGTCGAAACATACTATTATTTTAACTTATGGTTAATATTTTCAGTATGTTTTAGTTAATCTTAACCTAACTCATGAACATAAAATACTCTCCTACTTCCTTCTGTATAAAGTCTGTAACACTTCATTACTTCTTTTTCAGCCTTTAACGTTAATGTTCAATCCAATGAACTTGATTATAGGCGGGAGATCCACGCTGATTGTTGCTATGTGAAAGCCAGTGATCTCAGCATTGTGTATTATGTAACATTTTACTTCCTCATCTGTTTGCCATGTTGGATCTTTCTTTTATCCAGTTTCTATATTTCACATTTTATTTATTGATGTCACTTTTTTATTCCTGCATGCAGATTTAGAGTAAATCTTATTACTTGCCGGGCAGATTCACCTGTCTCTCTTAAGAGCATCTAGGCCACTTGTGGTTTTTCTCACATTCATACTCATTTTAGAAATATCTATTCAAGCTTCCATTCAGACTTGACTTGAAATTGCTTATAATCCACAGATCATAATGACTAACACATTTTGATTCTTATTTTAAAAATCTCAATCTAACCTGTGATCATAAAGCCTTTTCTTTTATGGTAGTTTCAAAGTTATTAGACAGAGTTCTTTGGCCAACCTCCTTTTGATTTCTTCCTAAGAACACTGTATTTCTGTTGCTATGGTAAAAGGACATTCTTAATTAAATTTTCCACTTACTGCTTTGTAGGAAAATACCATTTTTCTACTGATATTCCATCCAGCAGCCAGTATTTATAGTACTTTGTAGTTAGAGTTTCTTGGGTTTTCTACGTAGGAATTCATTTTATGTGCAAATAAGACAGTTTTGTGTTTTCCTTTTCCAACTTTACCTTTTTAGTTTAATGTTTATTTTTCCTGAAGTTAATCTGTCAGAAGAAATCAGATTGCTCGCACTATTAAGTTTACCAAAACACAGATCCAAAACACAGATTTATCTGTGATATGGTATGTGCCATCTTCTGTTCTGTGAACTTCTTATTCTCAGATCAGCTTGTTATATCCAGAGACTTAATTAGAATTAGATTTCTTTATTTTGGGGGAGGGGGTTGAATAGCTGGTATTTTATACTTTTCACTAAGGGGCTCATGATCTCTTTCACGTTTTGAGATGTTAGCCATTCTCACTGATAATTTTTAAAAGCTACTTGTCAGCTTTGGACTTTCTGCTGCTCCCACTGATGGATGAAATTTACCCAGGTCCTCTTGAATCTGGGCTAGTGCTGTGATCTGCTTTGATCAACGTAAGTTGGTGGATGTGAAGTCTAAGGTCAGGACTCAAGAGAGACCTTTCATTCTTGGTGACCTGAAACCAGTAATCTAAATGTATGATTGGACATAATACGTAGAGAGACTGAGATGAGAGTCAGCATCAGCGGAGAGATGTGTGCACGAAGTCCTTTTAGACCATCTCATTTGATTGGTTCCATACGCAGAATCCAAGAGAGACCCACAGAGGTTTGCCCTGAGAGCCTTTATAGTCACAGAATTTCCTGTCTGAAGAACTGTGAGCTAATAAGTAACTTTCCTTTAAGTGACTATGTTTGGGGAAGATTTATTACATAATACTGAATAAGTGATATGATTTCTTAATTTATTATGGGATACTAAATGAGGTTCTAATTCTATCAGTATATTACTCGTTACCAAGAATATTTCTGCAATACCAGCCAGTCTCTTGCCTTGGCCTCCTTCAGCCCTGGATTCTCAGCTTCAGCCCTGCTTTCCTCTTGTATTTGTATTTCTACAAGGTAACATCACTATGTCTCTGCCCCACAGATGTGTTAAGTTTTTCCCTTTTTGCTGTGTACACGAGAATACCCAATTGGGTAGAGAGATGTCTGGTTTCCAAATAAATACCCCATTGGGGCTTAGAAAACTGGTTTACTAATGCCTCATTCTCATCTTTTCACAAGTTCTTTTTCTATCTTTTTGGGATATTTTGTCAATTTTGTTGCAATTCATGCAAACAAGTACAATGGACTCTTCAAATGTAAAACACGACATTGCATAAAACCTAAAAAATAGGTAATTAATGATTATTTTGTATGATTAAAACTAAACTAATAGGTTTACTATATATAAGGATGCCTAAGTAGATTAGTTTTTTTGTGTGTTTTCAAGTCCCTTAATATAAATACATGTTGTTATCAAAGACTACACAAGCAGAATATTCTTGAGTTGAGATATAATAAAATATTTGCACTTTGGGTTTTGAAAATTGTGTATTATTATATAAGCAAGTTTTGCTTTCATACTCTACAAGTAATTTACACAATGAAGCCAACTATAGTCAATTCTTTTATGTATCGTGTTTTATTAAAGTTTCATTAAAAAAAATTACCATTGAGATTACACTACATGTAGTTTTCTACTTTATTCCACTAGGTCGTTTATCATAAACTACATGTATATGCTAACACTTTGATTTCCTCAAGAGGTTCTGTTAGGGGAATTTTTTGATTGTACTAATAAAAACAACTAATGTCTTAATTTACTCATTGCAAAAAGGTGATTTGTAAGACTTAAGTAAGATATAGTATTTGATATAGAAAGCAACAGAGATGTAAAAGCTAGAATTGTTTATCTATTTTCACAAGTAAATTACCACATGAGTATATGTTGGTTACTAAATCTAGTGAAGCAACAGGTATTAATTTATGTTGAGATTGATTTTTCTTTCTACAAGTAAAAGACCATCTTGAGTTAGCTCAAGAGAAATGCAGAAGGGATTTCTGAGAATTCCACAGCAGTCTAAATCACAGACGTAAAGCAAGAGGGCTGCTGGGTCTGAGAGTGGGAACTCTGGGCACTGATGGGAACTCGCATCATGAAGGCCCAGATAGTCTCTCTCAGTTTTGCTTTGTCTGCTCCTCTTTGCATATCTGCTTTATTCTACTCTTTTGCTCAGATTTCTCTGATGTGAAACAATGCAGAGTCATCTCTATGAATCTAGAAAATTTAAATCAAGGGCTTAGGACCGTCCAGGCTGCTCATAGATTAGCAGTTGTTATCTTTGTATGTTTGTGGTCCTTCCCCGAATTCATGGGTTGAATTAAATCCTAACACCCAATGTGATGTGATTAGGAGGTGAACATTTTGGTAGGTGGTAAGGTCGTGAGGGTGGAGCCCTCAGGACTAGAATTAGTGCCCTTATGAATGAAGCCCCAGAGAGATGTCTTCCCCTCTTCTTCCTCCACAATAAGAACTGGCAATTTTCAAATCACCCCAACCCACCATGCCAGAGTACATATTTTGGACTCCCCAGCTCCTTAACTGTAATAATTAAGTTTCTATGGTTTATAAACTGCTCAGCTTATAGTATTTTGTTGTAGCAGCCCAAACAGACTAAGACAGTGGTTTTTAATCTTCATCTCTTTTGCTTATGGTGCCTCCCTTTCTCTGTGCATATACTTCTTTTGGTCTTGGTCTTTCCCAGTTATGTCTGGATGTTTGCACTCCTGTGCCCTCAGCTGCATGAAGGCCATCCCATTCCCATTCCCAAAGCTTCACTTGCTACTTGCTCAAATCCTCACTCCCAACTCATCTGCACCTTGGTTTCAGAGTCACAAGATTGAGAACACAATTGTCTCTGCTTAACTTTGTAAAATATCACGGGTCAATAGTACTTTCCTGCTAGAGCCCTCCAGTTGACTGTGGTTTGTAGGGTGTACCCCCTAACAAGAGGAAGGGCTTCCTCAGGAAAGAGTATGAGAAGGATAAGGAATAATCAGTAACCCTGGTAGAAAAAGCTCACTTTCCAAGGGAAGGAATGATACTATCTTTGATCAATTAAAAAAATTATAATATAAAAATCACTTAAAATAATAAGTGAAACAGAGTAACTCTCAATGGAAAGATTTGCTTAACTTATAGACCCATCTTCACAGAGAAATTCCCTTTATCTAGCATCATCACAGGATGATTTGAGAGAACTTATTATTACGGGTGACGGTGGAGGACTAAGCTGACTATATCTCTTGAGATTTCATCTATTAATTAAATCAGATCACCAGAGAATTGCATCCTGGGACCACATAGGCCTGAAAGCTTGCAGAATGCAGCTGCATTTTGGTACCTTTTCCACTGACACCCATGAAAAGCTGCTTCAAGAACCAGCATCAGGGAAGAATGGTCTTCAGGGAAGCAGGCCCATCCCCTCCATATGCCCTCTATGAAACCAACCATGAAAAGGTTACATTAGAGGAACTCTCTGGAGCAGGTTTTGCTTTTTAGGATAATGTTCTTTTCCTCAATGACAATGAGACTACACAGGCAACTCTTCTTTGCAGCCAAGAAATTCAGAACCAATATATAGACTTTTTCACTGATTGCCATCCTTTCAAGCTCCCTTATTTCTCTTTTAACCTTTCTCTTCTCCCTTCAACCTCACAGTTATAGCTTATTATTTTCATGCACACTTTCATTCTTGCCTTTTGTTAGAATCAATCTTTACCTTTTGATTTCCTTATAGCTTCAGCTCAGGGACTCACACATGTATGTAACGTAAGTCTTTGCTTTTACCCAAAAAGAATCCTCGTAGGATCCAAGCCAGATACATTTCTCTACAATATCAATTCTGTCACATCTATTGCCTGAAAGGTTTTCATTCCTCCGTTTGCTTACACCAGAATGACAAATTCATTGTTCAGCATTGACCCCTATTGCACGTGTAAATTCTTACATCCGCATGCTTCCCGATGTGATTCCATATCTCTGCAGTGATAAGTGAAACAGAGTAAATCTCAATGGAAAAGAACATCCCATACCAGTCTAAGCTGTTTTATACTTCCTCGAATTCTCTTACTCTTCACCAATGCTTCAAAAATCTACTTTAAAACCTAACATTTAACTCTGACGCTGCAGACCAAGATAATTCCCCACCTCTGTGACTTCTACTAGTGTTTATTAGCTACATCATGAACTTTACTATGAGTTTATAGCACTGTAAACCTCCTTTTTGAGTGACTGCCTAGTTCAAAGTCATTTTAATTCTGTTAAAAAATGTTGGGTCTTTAGGTTTGTTTATTTTCTTTATCAGCTGTGCAGAAAATAGTTAACCTAGTAGAACTAACATTTAAAGGTTTCTCTTGCAGGGTCAGCAACTGGGAATTTGGCCATCATAACGCACAATGGTTTCTTTGTTCGTAACTGATAAGTTTGCTTGCTGGGCTCAGGTTGTTTGTGCAAACAATGTGATTGATGGTGGAAACGTGAGCAGAGGAAACCTACGTGACCAACTCCCACTAAAATCTAACTAATGAAAAAGAAAAACAAATAGTAATGGTAAGTTGGTCATAGAGGGGGCCACATTATAGAGAGGACAAATAAAAAAAAAAAAAAAAGGAGAGCAGTGAGTACAAAGAACTCCAGCTCTGTGAGTCCTCCAAGTGAATCATTAAACCTGAGTTTGGTCTCTGGGGTCTCCAGCGCCATCTGAAGTGCTGTGAACAGCGACAGTGAAGGTATAAAATATGTATCATCTCACAGTGACGAGAAGGGAGGTGGGAGAGAGACATTAGTGGAAGAATAATGTGGGGCTACTTTGGGCAGAGGGAAGGTGTGCAAATGAATGGTCACTGAAAAGTGCAGTGCACAGAGCTAGGTGGGCAGCAAAATGAGGGCTGACACCAGAGCTGGTCTGTCTCCAAACTGTGAAGAGCTCAGGACTGGAACGTGAAAAGCCTGAGAGAAGGCAGGAGTGACCCAGAAGCCCAGGGCAGTGACTGGTGTGGAGGAACCGCAGCCTCCCAGTCCTACAGCCCCACTCTTTCACAAACCCCAGACAGTAGGTGCCTACCTTTTAGGGGAAAAAAATATTTTCTTAAAGAAAAGAAAAGTAATGGTTCCAGGTAGAGAGGTCGTTCCCTACCATTTAATTATTCTGCCACTTTGTGACTGTCTCCCAGGTAAACACTTGGCAATGCCACCCAATTTCCACAAGATTTTACGTAGCATTTGACACTTTCATTCATTCTTACAGGTGATATAGACATATCAGACATTTGAGCAAACTTGGCCCACCTGTGAGAGCTATAGAAAAACACCATCATTTTTTTAAAAACTTGACAGTTTTAGGTTTGCATTCGACTCTTTTCCTCTGTGATGCAGCAGAGGCCACAGACAGCTGTTTTATGCGCTGAGCAGAGTTGACCCAACCCTGGGCAGAGTTGACTCATCGAAACTCAGCGGCAAAGCGTATTTTCCTAGTGCCCTCAGTCTGTCTGCATCTGTAAGTTTGGCAACGGAGGGAACATTGGCTTTTGTCTTCCATATGGAGGGGAAAAAAACAGCAGCAAGACTGATGAGGGAGTCGATTAAATAAAACGCGCTGAGAGGCAGAAAATCCCAAAGGACTCTAGTCACAGCTCAGCGACCTCCACAGGCAGGCAGGGCCCCTTCCCTGCGTCCTGGTCACGCCTCTGTCCACTGTCACTGTGTCCCCTGTTCTGACCGGTCTCCCAGGGGAGAACTGAGATCTATACACTGGCTTGTGTGGATTTTCAACCATATTATAATTAAATTCACTCTCAGACAAGTACATTGGAAACGTAGGTATTTTATTTTAAGCAACCAGAAGTTCCTCTGTGAAGGACACAACTGCACCTTAAACTTACCTGACATACACAAACAGGGTCACCTAATTGTATGTACCCCACATTGATAAGAAAAAAAAAGATCAACACCTCGCACAGTACTATGTACATGGCGAGTTCTCCTCTTCTCTCTCTCTCTTTAAAATATACATATTTCTCAGAGTCTCATGTGTGAAAATATATAGACATGTACAGAATATATATGACTGTAAGTGCATTATTATATGTTACGATATATCAGGTGTATATTGTAATAAAATACTATATATGTAATTCAGGAAGTTAAGAATTAACATTTTCATGTTTTGGCCTCCTTCTCTTTCCGCCTTCGGCAGGTCTCACCCCTCCTTAGCTTGTCACTAGAGTGACATGGAGGGTCCTTTTACATCCTTACACAGTTGCCACAGCCTTTGTTACACTCACCTTGTTGTGTTCGCTCTGACTTATTCTACACAAGACCCTGGCTGGCTGCCCGTGTCCGCAGCAGGGCCATCCTCCCACTCACAGCGTCTTCTTGCCTGTTGGCCTTGATGCAGGGGGTTAGGACATCTGTGTGCCAGTCCTGTGCTGGCTCCCAGGCACCCATTCTCACTGCCTGCCCTTCGCAAAGACCTTGCTCCCCTACGAGTGCTCCAAAGCTTCCTGAACTCAGCCACGGTCTCGTGCTAACTTCATCTCAGCTCCACCATGAGAGCCTGGCTAACCACCTCTCTAGACTGACTTAGCAAAAGCAACACTGGACAACACGGGAGCCCTGTTTGATCAATTAGATAACTAAATCCACGTGCATGCAGTCACTTTAGACAGAGTAACATGTAATCCCAGCCTGAATCATGATGCACATTTTTAGAGTCTTTCACCAGAAGTTAGTTTAGACTAGAGCATGGTGATGACACAAAAGTCATGGGTTAGTTTAGATGACAAAATATTAGAATTTTGTCAAAGGAAATAAAATATGACTATTTTCAACAAATTAGATAATATTTGAAAAGGTGAAGGATGCTCTCACTGCATGATGCTAATTTTGGCTCCAACTCAGAGTGAGAAATACCATGGCTCGACACAACCTCTCTCTGAAGTGGTGGTATTTGCTCTCTACTACCTGCTCTCATCAAGGTGTTTTAAAACTGACCCTTTTATTCAAACTTCTTGTGCACTAGTACATAAATAAGTTGAACTTTGTAGAGCACACAGTGTCTTCTGTTAGTCTGTTTGCAACTAAAATGACTGCATTGACTCCTTTATAATTTCCAAGCATCTGGCCCATGCTTGAAATTCTTAAAATTATAGCTAAAAGGTTTACAGTGACTTTTGCCAATACCTTAAGTACCTTGTTAATTGGGTTTGAAAAATTGTGTCTAGACTGGACATTCAACACATTCAATTAAAATTAATGGTCTATTCATGGGGCTGCTGGCTCTTGCCAATCCATCTCTGATGAAAAGTAAAATATGCTCACTTTTGGACAAAGTCCCTGTCACAATCAGCAAATGATTGCAGAGCTCCTCCTCACTGTCAGTGATTACCCCACGTCATTCCCACTATTTCCAAAGTGCCCTGGTCCTATGGGATTGGT
Organism: Galagoides demidoff; assembly: GCA_963574575.1. Lineage (NCBI taxonomy): Eukaryota > Metazoa > Chordata > Mammalia > Primates > Galagidae > Galagoides > Galagoides demidoff. The sequence goes on from CAUYQV010067540.1 coordinate 19,901, forward strand.
CAGAATAAGTAACCAGTGCTTGGCCACAGACTCGACACGTAAGATGGTATATTTCAGGGTGCCATGAGACCTGTTTCTTTTTTATTGTTTTCTTTCTCTTTTTCTTTTTTTCCGATGATTAAATAGAACTTGGTTGGCTGGAAATATTTATTTGAAATTTGGGGAAATATCTGGAAAATTTTTAAAATCATACAGAATAGAGTTCCCCCCCATCTTTTCACTGTTCTTTACAATCAAATCTCCAACATTTAAAAATGATTCCTGTGGTTCTCATTGGAAACATGGTTGCATTGGAAAGAAACTTACTGAAAAAACAATTTACTTCTGATTAGATTCAATTATTAAAATCACTTAATACTTGTGATATTTAATCCATATACAGCTGAACGATAGTGATTTTCTATTCTTTCTTGGCAAAGCAGCAGTGTCCCTGTGAATTTTAAGTGGATATAAAGGAATTTACAAGATGGGGAGAAACATCTATCATGTTGTTCTCCCTTCCTGGCCTATAGGAGGACCTGGATATGGAGCTGTGTCTCATGTTTATTATTCACTCTCTCATAGTCCTATTTCAATAGCTTGTACCTGGGTTTTTCCCTTCAAATATTACTCAGATAAACAAAATGAAAGAAATGGGTTAGAATTCACCAACTTACCTATCAACTAGAGCACACGGTAGTGACTCTATTCCATCCCTGAAGTTTTGGATGCCATGAGCTTAGAGTGCACGAAGATAGACATTTTAAATTCTGTCTGGTCTTGGAGCTGATGCTGTAACCAAAATGGAAAAGTTATGGACACAACTGTGGAATGCCACTTGTCACATTCGTCCAGAATTCCTTCTGTTCTGAAACAAATATCCAGACATTATTTTTAGCTTTTATGATACATAACTTGAAAAAAGCTGTACTTGGATACCTACCAAATGAAAAATGTAAGTGTAACCACAGACATATTCTGAAGAATAAAGGCATCAAATCAAATTAAATAGAATTACATGGCTTTAAATCATTAGTATTAGTAGAAACGGTAGAATAATAGCACTTTATTCTTTGTTCCTTTAAAATGTTGAAAACTGTAAACTACAGTGACGTAAAAGTTGACGTTTGTTCCATCCCTGACTGCGTAGGTCCCGGGAACAAAGCGCTGAGCTCTGTGGTTCTGAGCTGCTTGTCGTCAGAGGCAGGAGCCGTGTGTCTTGTTCAGGTACTGTCATGTCATTTTAAATGCTGAGGCTCACGTTAAAGCAATTAAACAAGCTCCTATGCTTAGCTTTATAAGAAAATCCCCAGCAAACACAGCAGTGAGGAGCGTCTTTCAACCTTGTTTCATCTTCCTGTTATAATCCTGGGCTGCCACCCTCCAAAGTCCGTGGAAGGGTCAGTGTTAGCAGAGGACCGCTCACTCTCCCAGGCTCAGCTTAATCTGCTTTCTGTAGATGTGACTGTTTGTTTTTGCCACCCCCCTTTCTCCTCTCCCAGTCGGGAATGTCTGTCACCTGGGGTGCACTTTCAAGCCCCTCACTATTTCTCCGCTTCCTCTTTTCTATGCTCTCAGCCATAAAGCTCTCCTGGTATAGCTTTTTCATTTTAAACTAAGACACAGTAACCTGGAATTCCTGCACAAGTGAATTATTGCTTCTGTGCTTCCGATGTTTATACCTTCCAACTTATGCAGCTAAATTTTCTGAGCACCTGCTGGGAGCTGGGCACTGTGCGGGGGGCTCTAGACAAGGTGATGAGAAGGTAGACACCAAGCTTGCCTTTTATGTGGCTGTCAGCCTAGCAGGGAAGACACCGTGATGGCTACATGAGTCATACGATGTGTTCGCAAGGAGTACTCCAAAGGGAAGGCTCTCACTTCTGCCGCAGCCCTTCTGAGTGAGTGGAAAGAGCCTGGCGAACATGGTCTGAAGCGTCACCTTGTCAAAATAGACTTTGCCTCTCCCATACCTGGTTTGTTCTTATGAATATGGACCGTCAGAAGGATGAGTTGCCAAAGGTAGTGCCTTTGGCCTGACAATTCCACACGTTTCAAAGACTCTGTTTACCTATCTGATGATTTATCTGTTGATATTGATATGGTTAGTGTGATCGGGGAGTGTGTGTGTGTGTGTGTGTGTGTGTGTGAGTACAAGGGCTGGGGACTTCTAGAGTAAAGAAGCGTACGACCAAAGCAATGGACAGAGAAATTCAGTATTACTAATAATCCCACAGCTGCTACTAATGTTTGTTAAAGCAGAGAAACAGTTTCTTATTAACTGAAGAAGACAATTCAGAAAGGGCGTTTAGGGAGCCCAAGGGGTGGCGAGAAGGTGGCATTTGGTCCCTGGGGGAAGAGCAGCTGAAATGGGAACTTTTCTTCTGAAATAAAAGCACTTCAGGGCAACACGCCTCCTGAAGGCGCTTTTTCCTGTGTTTCTTCCTGAGTTGGGAATACTTGACTCTTTTTTTTTTTTTTTAATTTTCTCTATACATGTACATGTGTTTATTTGTTTTCATTTTTTGCCTTCACAAAATTAAAGAGGCTTAAAATTTAATAACAATAACAATGTTTAAGATAAGGACTAAAAAGAAAAACCTTGTAAAGAATGAAGATAAATGCAATCAGAAAAGAAATCAGATGATTGCTGCAACAAAATATTGAACAATAATAATAATGCAAAAAAATAACATTCACATTGTCAAATAAAAGTATGTCTATCTGAGAGAGAAGGAGGGGTGAGGGAAAGGAAAGAAAAAAGAAAATAGTGACTAATTCTCACATAGATTGGATTTAATTTTGACCAAAGTACATTATTTGAACAATAATTTTTAGTTCAATTTGTTAATATGTTGTTTAGGATATTGCATGCTCATTTATAAGTGAAATATGTTTGTAATTTCCCTTTATAATAATATATTTTTCCAATTTTAATATCAGGTATATCCAGATAAAGTAGAATGATTTTGAAGTATCTCTTTTTTCTTTCTTTTTTATTAAGTGATATACACATAGATCATGAATACATTTATGCATATGTGGGGTACAACGTGTTGATTTTTTCATA
>CAUYQV010067541.1:0-30328 GCA_963574575.1 Galagoides demidoff
AATTAAGTTTGAGAGCTCATCCTAGAAAGAATCCTCCATACCTCATTGCTGAGTACCACCAAAGTCACCTTCAAAGTACTCCCCTTGTGAAGCTATGCACTGATGCCAGCACCTAATCCACCATTCAAAGCACTTTTTGAACTCTTTTTTTGGAATGACCATCAGAACTGTCATCATATGAGGCCTGACAATTAAGTTTGCAAACTCCTTCTAGAGAAAGAGCTTGGAAGGGTGAAGTAGGCCCTGGTATCGGTGCATAGTTTTCCTAGGGGATTACCTTAAAGATGACCTTAGTGATATTCAGCAATGAACTATGTAGCACTTTTTCTTGGATGAGTTCACAAACATAATAGATCAACCTAATATACAAATGCAATTTTTATATATATACAAATACTCAAAATAATATTTTACTTATGATAGCTAAATTTATGTAATTATATATAGATGAAAAGTATTCAACAATTGATTTTTTTATGTGTAGTTAGATTTGAAACTGAAGTTGATAATGTATGTAATAAGTGTCTGTATGAAAAATAAAATTTTAAATTGACCTCATAAAATAATTCTAAATCTATATTAATGATAAAGTAATAATAAAGATAAAATAATAAACTTTTAAAACTAGAAATTTATAATGATTTTTCTTGTGTCATGACTATTATAATACATAGTTTAATATTCTATTTTGAAATTTAAATAATTACATTTAGCATAATGTTTTAAGTATTTAGTCATCTAATAATATTTACATCAAATAATACTTTCATAGTCACTTCAACTTGGCTTTGCTACCAGAATGAAAAGTTACACAAAGCTAGAGTAAAATTAAAGCAAGATATATTTTTAGAGGATGTTAGACTAGCCAAGACTTTTTTTCACGATCACTAATCGATAAAATTATTTCAATTTTTCTTGGCGGGGGGGTAATAGCAACTCTGGCTTAAATTAATCTGCATTTCAAGTAGAAATCTGTATATAGTCTTAATACATCTGCCAGGATTGTGCTACTAGCAGAAAATAACTAGATGAAGCATGCAGATAAAATTTATTTCAATAATTATTGGCACCCTATTGTATATATCCAGTTGTGATGACAGTCTCAGTTATTAAAATGCTGCATATGCAAAACTCAAGCAAAACTGTCTGAACTTCACTCAACTTCAAATATAAATTTTTAAATGAGCTAACATAACAGTATAATTAATAATCATAAAAGATGAATTTGGTTATTCTAATTTAGACTGTCAGATTTACTGAGTCCAACACTATGGAACTCATGTTATCACTATAATCAGCATTTACATAGAAAAAGGATGAGATAATTTCAATAACAATGAAGAAACAAACACTGATTAAGGCACAGCTGTAGTGTTGGCAAAGCATCATTAAGCTTTTGAATATAGATATTTAGGTCGAGATGGATGTTGGCATAAGAAGAGAAACCACTAATTCATTCAATCACTCAAATATATTACCTGAAACACCAATTATAGTCCCAGCTATTGATTTAAGTCTAGGGGTTAAAATAATTAATCCAATTGATCAATCTCTTATATTAAGGATAGGGGACACAACATACAGGTAAAATATAGTAGTGGGAATTAGTTAAATGGTATCCCCCTCCCCAAATATTGCTTAACATGTAACCCCCAATGACAGTGAATGTGACCATTTTTGGAGATGAATCTTTGCAGAGATAATCAGATGAGGACATGAGGGTGGGTCCTAGTTCATGCCATGTGATGATGAAGGAGGAGGTTGTAGTTATATTGTAGCAAGGCAAGAATCACAGGATGACTACCATACCAGAAGCTGAGCAGCAGGCATAAAATAGATTCTTGCTGGACACTTCAAGATAGCAAGCATCTGCTGACACCTTGATTTTGGACATCTAGCCTTGAGGTCTGTGAAAAAGTAAGTTACTGTTGTTTTAAGCCACCAAGTTTGTGGTATTATGTATTGTACTATGGAAAATAATATAGGATCTAATAGAGATATATAGAGCATGCCGTCAAACAACAACAGAATACATATTCTTTTAAGTACATGTAAGTCGTTCCTTTGGGTAGTTTCTAAATTAGGCCATAAACCAAACCTCAATGAATTTTAAGTTTCTTCTCATATAAAGTACATACTCTGATCATACTGAAGTGAATTAGAAATTAAAACGGAAGGAAATTTGGGGAATTCACAAATATGTGAAAATGAGACAATAAGCTGCTAATAATCAGATTTAAAGAAGACATCACAGGAGAAATTATAAAATGCTTCGAGATGAATGTTTATGAAGTTTGAATTGTCAAAACTAACATGAAATTAAAACAGTGTTTAGAGAGAAATTTCTGGCTATAAACTATAAACACTCACAGTTGAGAGTAGGAAAAAAAAAACACTCTGAAGTCTGATTTTTTGACAAAGCAGGAAAAAATATATATACATAGATACCCTGGGGAAAATAAATGGAGCTGAGAAAACTGGGTTGCCACATGTAGAAGACTGACACAGGATTTGCACTTCTCACCATTCACAAAAAATAATACAGAATGGATAACTAATTTAAGCCTAACACATAAAACTATAAGAATTATAGAAGAAAATGTTGTAAAAAAATAACTTATAGGTATCAACCTTGGCAAAGAAGTTATGAAGAAGACCCTAAAAGCAGTCAAAGGCACAACAAAAATAACCAAATTGGACTTAGTTAAATTTAACAAGTTTCTGATGGTTGAGCATCCATAGTTCAGTAGGTAGGGAGCCTGCCACATGTACCAGGGCTGGTGGATTCGAATCCAGCCCAGGCCTGCTAAACAAAACAAACAAACAAACAAATAACCAGGCATTGTGGTGGGCACTTGTAATCCCAGCTACTAGGGAGCCTGAGGCAAGAGAATCTCTTGAGCCCGAGTTTGAGGTTGCTGTGAGCTATGATGCTACAGCACTTCACAGAGGGTGACAAAGTGAGACTCTCTCTCAACAACAACAAAAAAAGTTTCTTCTCAGGTAAAGACACAGTCAATAGAGCAAATAGTCTACAGAATGGTCAATAGAGCAAATAGTCTACAGAATGGGAGGAAATATTTGCATGTTACATATCCAATAAAGGGCTAATATCCAGAATCTACAAACAACTCAAGCAAATCAGCAAAGGAAAACAACCCCATTAAAAGTGGGCAAAAGACACCAATAGGAACTTTTGAAGAGAAGATAGGCCAATGGCCAACAAACACATGAAAAAATGCTCAATGTCTCTAATCATTAGGGAAATGTCAATCAAAATGACAACGAGATATCACCCAACACATATGAGAACAGCTCATATCAAAAAGTTCCAAAACAGATGCTGGCATGGTTGTGGAGAAAAGGGAACATTTATACGGTCAGTGTGACTGTAAACTAGTACAACCTCTATGGGAAGTAATAGGGAGATACTTCAAAGAACTAAAAGTAGACCTAATATTTGATCTAGGAATATCCAATAATTATCCAATGAAAAAGTACACTTGCACTCAAATGTTTATAGCAGCACAATTTTCAGTTGCAAAGATGTGGAGACAATGCAAGGGCCCATCACCACATGACGCATACCCTGGAATATTACTCAGCAATTAAAAAAAATGGTGATCTAATATCTTTTGGGACAACCTGGATTGAACTGCAGATTATTCTTGTAGTAACATAAGAATGGAATAACAAACACTTCATGGACTCAATACTACATAGAAACTAGTTGATCAACACATGCACACAAATGGAATTAAAAGTCAATGGAAATCAAGTAGGGAGAAGGAGAAGAGGTGGGTAAGTTTACAACTCATGGGTACAGTGAACGCTTGCTGGTGAAGGGCACACTTATAACTTTGACTTTAAACTTACTTCAAAGGCAAATTATGTAACCAATATGTGTTTACTCCCATAATACACTTGATCTTAGCCAAAAGGCCGAGAAGCGATATGTACCCCCCTAATATTCAGAAATTAAAAAAAAAACAAAAAAAGAAAGAAAATTCACCTTACTAAAATAAAATATATAAAGGAGGCTATTACTTGTCACCTTACTGAAAAAAAGGTTTATAAAGGAATATATAACTGTTAACTGCTAAATATAGAGCATAACACTCTCATTAGTTAGACACTTGTTTTTCTTATTTTCCATTTGGGTTGATCCTCTTAAAAGTTTTAAAAGGTATTTTTCTTTTTTAAAAATATTCTATATCGAATTTGAAAAAGCTAAATACATTTTTGTTTGCACATTTAAAGTGCTTTTAATGTTTGCTTTAGATAAATGAAGTTCTGCTGTTTAGTAATTTGGGGTTTATAGAGGTGAGTTATCCTCTTATTATGTATAATATTATTCATTAAAATATTAATGACTATCATTGTGTTTCAGGTGGGTTGTTACACAATAATATAAAAGTCACACTGAAGGATATAAAATATAACTGTATCAAGTCCTCTTTTTATGAAACAAAAAAATGCATTCCTGAAGCTAAGCCTCCCATCAATGGCTACATAGCATAACTGCCTCAGTAGGACTATGCAAACAGCGTATAGTAATGAAAGACTTCCCCAGAGATAAGCTAAGTGTACATCCTACTAGATGTACCTAAACTTCCCTGATAAGTTAATTTACTTTACCTTAGAATTATGTATCTTTAATTCCCAGAAGAAATGACTTTTCTAGATTTTAACAATAGTATTCTCTCTTGTATTTTTGGAGTACAGATAAATTAAATAAATTATTCCTAGAGAATCTTAGTTTCATTATAAGACAGAAATTGAAGGCTGCTTTCTACTTTGTCTGACATCTTTCACACATTGGCCAATCAGTAATTATTTTTAAAATACACATTAGTCCCATCTGAGCATCGGAGGATATGTTCTAAGACCCCCAGTGGATGCCTGAAACCACGGATACCAATGAACCTTATGTATACTATTTTCTTTTTAATCTCGTAACCAAGATGGTTATGAAGTGATGGTAGGATATGATGCATGGATATGTTGGATAAAGGGATGATTCTTGTCTAGGCTGATGGAGAATAATGGTTTGAGACTTCAAAATGACATGTACTTAAAGTTTATGAATTATTTCTGAAATTCTTTGTTTTACATTTTTGGACCAGCTGACCAGAGGCAACTGAAACCATGGGAAGCAAAACCATGAATAATGGGCAACTCTTATTGTTTCAGGGATGTTCTTCTCTGGTTGTGAATTTTACACTTTATTTTTAATAAAAATTTATAAGTTGGATCACTTTTTCAGTAGCTATTAGGAGCATGCAGTTTAATTTCAAATCAAATATATTTGGATTAATTAGATACTCTTGTTTACTTATATTTTTAATCTTTAAATAAATTTGAAATTTTCTTATTGCCTATGTGATTTTTAGCAAGTTAAAGAAAATCTTTCCAGAATTTTTTTTTTTGGTAAAATGTTGCATTTATTATCACATTTCAAGTATGAGAAAACCTGGATTGGTGTTAGAATGAAATGAAACTTATGAAATTATCATTACTGTGCATGTAGGATACCAATTTTAGTAGCTTGAAAAGCTGGGATAAAATCAGCATGAATAGGAAAAATATAGCTGAGGCCTAGCGATCTGCTCATGCTTAAAAATAAATTGCTAAAATAATCTCTGAATTCACTTTTTGCTCCTATTGGTGGTATCTTCTGTTATCTTTAGTGATTCTACTTTAGGGTAAGAGTAAGCTTCTAATATTTCACATAGAAATAGCATTACATCTGAACAGAGCTTAGGCCTTATGCTTAAGAATGAAAGCAACAAGCAACTAAAGTGTATGTTTTTATATATTTCACTACAATTTTCTATTATTTTTCTTCCAAGGAAAAAAACATGTGAGAGGGATTTATAGCTGATTCTATCAAGCCAATAATTGTACATAGTAGTGATTGATATCTGACTTTCTTACCTAATAACTATGAACTTAATTATATGGCATTGCAACTATTGTATGAAAATTTCCAAGGGATTTTAAAATCCAAAAAGTCCAAAATAGAATTCATTAAAACACCAGGTAAAATGTACTAAAATACGTTTCCATGCCACCATTAAGGCAATAAGGACATTCAAGAACAGAGAACTCTATAGTCATATAATTTTTAAAATGGTGAGTATTTTTTTAATCATCCACTGTAGCTGAGGTATACATGTCTTTTAAAGTTATTGAGCCTCTCTTCTCCCCTCTATAAACAGCGATGTAATCTCACATTTTTCTTTCATAAAACTGCTCCTACCTTTTGGGGAGATAATCAATTATGAGGCCACTTTTCCCTTTTTGTTTCTTCCTAAGCAGGCTTATAAATCGAGTCTAGTTAACCACACCATATTTATACCTTAGCCTATTGGAATATATAGGTAAAATCAAGGATGGAGAAAATCACTGGTACACAAAGGATGATTTTCTGATATTGTGCAACCTGGGAAATGTTTTTACTCTTAGTACTACAATACAGAGCATGTCCATCTGCAGTACGAGATAATAAGGCAGACACAGGAAAAGCATGTGAGGAGACAGAGAAAGGAACAGTAATAGGGATAGCTACATGGATGGATAGATAGAGACCTGGTTATTGCATCTAAGGGTTTTGTTCACTTTGTCCACATTGATTCTTCTCAGTCACAGTAACAAATATATTCCTTGTTTGCCTAAGCAGTTTGTCATTGAGTTCTTTTATTTCCAGTGAAATAAATGAATTGCTTTTTAATTGTTTTAAGCATCAGATAATATGTTACCTAGGATTTATTAATCCTAACAATATATTACCTAGGATTTAGTATACATAAATTAGATTAAAGAGAGCCAAGAAGATAGGTAGAATAAAAAGAAGGAACAGCCCATTCATTTACTGCATTCCGATTCCACAGCAGTCTTTCAGGCCCTTAACAAGGTCCCATCAAAGACTGAATATTGGTTATTTAAAGTACTATTTGTTTATTTTAAAAGAAAGTGATGCTCTGGTCAGTTTTTATTCGGATTTCAAATTCAGGCCTCCTAAGACAAGACTAACAAAAACGCTATAAATATCGGGGAAAAATTCCGAGTCTTTATAGATACAAAGATTCCTGCACATTTCTTGTCACCTCACCCTAGCCTTTCTTTACATTTGTCTCTTCTTCCTTCCAAACAAACCCCTATAAACATAGATATTTCTATCTCTATTTTCAGTAAACTCCCACGGTTACTTGGTCAAATATAATATCTTGGCAAGTTTAGTATATTTGAAAACAAAGAAGTAAGTGACATGGAATAAAATTTATTCAGGGAGAACAATATATTAAAACAAATGGATCCTCGGGCACATTAAAAAAATTTTAAAAGGTCACTCCAGACACCTTTAAAATGCTGAACAATAAAATGATTACAACCTTGATTTAATTTTTTCTCCATTTTAACTTAAGTCAGAACAGAGACATTGGGGTGATGACCTCTCAAATATCTTTTAGATTTTTTTTTTTCTGGTCCACAGATTCCCATGGGGTCAATAGAAATAACTGAGACGCTCTACGAACTTAAAGTGAGAAAAAATTATACTACCCCTGCATGTTCACTCATTCTTTCTGAAAGTGAACATTCTAAAAATTCATTATATACATAACACACCACAGTTTATTAGACCTACCTGTTCACCAATAAAAATCCTGTCACCTTAGAGTTGTTGCAGGTATCACAAGTATCATTTATCCTCATTGTAGATAAAATCATGGTAGTTTGTGGGCCTGATTCATGATTTAATGAATGAAAACAAAAAAAACACATAATTTGGCATATCACAATTTTGTTTCCATAATATTTGTTAAATTTGTTCTAATAAAATTGGTTTCCCTATATAATCCCAAGAAATTTATTGTATGCACTTGAAATGTTATTCTGAGAAAGGACCAGGTCCTTCACATGTCTTGTCAGAAGACTTGACACCCCACTCTCCAAAAATGGATACAAACCCATGTTAAAAAAAAAGAGGTAAGGTTAAAAAAAAGGTGATATACGATATATAGAAAAACATTCACATGGATTTTTACAGCAGCTTTATTCATAATTGCCAAAACCTGAAGACTACGGAGATTTCCTTCAGGAAGTAAATGGACAATATTATGTGCTAAAAAGAAATGAGAACTTAAGCTATGAAAAATCACAGGGGGCGATGACTTACATTCTATTACTAAATGAGAGAAGACACTCTGAAAAGGCTAAATACTATGTGGTTCTAATTGTATTACATTCTGGGAATACAAAACTATGGGGGCAGTAAAATGATCACTGGTTGCTAGACAGTGGCAGGATTGGGTAGAGATGGATGAGCAGGAAAAGCACAGGGGATTTTCAGGACAGTGAAAATGCTTTATATGATAATACGGGACACAGGTGACTATACATTTGTCTAAACCCATAGAATGTACAACACCAAGAGTTGAATGCTCGTGTAAACTACGGACTGTGGGAGATGGTGATGTGACCTGCAGAGGTCCTTTGGTTGTAACCAATGTACCACTTTTGTTAATAATGAGGGAGATGCATGTGTGGGGGGAGAAGGTGCATGAGAAATCTCTGTACCTTTCTCTTAACTGTGAATTAAAAACTCTTCTAAACAAAGTCTTTAAAATTGCTGATATTCTAATAAATACTATACATAAAATATCTTTCCAAATAAATACCAAGGTTATTTAGTGTTTTTAAACAAAATTTAAAATGGTCTGAAATTCCAAAGTACATTGACGCTTTCATAATTAACTCTCAGCAATTTCATTAAGACTATTATTTAAATTTGAGATATATTGTTTTCCAAATAGTAGTGTTAGGAAGACAGTGAAAAAGAAGAACTCAATGAAATTAATGAAAAGAATAAGTCTTCTGGGAGAGTTGACTCCTGAAACAAAATAAATTTCACTATATTTTTCAAAGACAGATGATTTTTCTTATTTTTGGAGGATTGCTGATATCCGTTGCTTTAAATATAGTTTGGCTCCGAATTATGTCAGTTCTTTCCTAACATCTAACATTGTTTTGAAGAATACTCTTTGTGAAGGAAAATAAAATGTCTCAGGATTAATCTCCCCAACTCTTTATAGAAAAGGAACGTCAAGCATGGAGATTGAGTCGTACAGCATCTCCACCCTACTGAATAACTGTCATTAGCATTAGATGTTGGAAAGATCCCTACTAAAGGCAAAAGTGCTCAGTGATCTATGAAGGTCTGACCACTCAGATCACTTGTAAGGAAATTCCTCATTTGGTCCCGTAAACAAGGACAGGCAAATTGTAACTTTGAGTCTGAAAGCTAAGTCTGGCTCCCAAAACTAAAAGTCTACCTGATTCCATACTGACAGCTCTGATTACAAGCTTATCTTTGGCTGTGCAAAACAGAGATAAGACAAGATCAATCATTCTTCCACCTACCCTGGGACATCTACATGGTTGATTCTTCCTTCACTTTTTCTTTCTTTCTTTTTCTTTTTGATGAAACATTTACTTTATCTTATGTAACAGGTAGATTTCCTGGGACTCACAAGATGTAACCCTTTGCCTCACCACCCCTACTGAATCTTTCTGTAAGCATTCTTTCCTTAAATATTGACGTTCTCAAATACCCCCCTTGGAAAACCAGTCTCAGATGTATCGATGGTTTATGTTTTTCCAAAGTACTTCTTCAAACTTTGATTTAAAAAGCATCTATTGAGGTCAGGTGCCCCTAGGACAGTGGTTACGGCTCCAGCGACATGCACCAGTGGTTGAGGGTTAGAACCCAGCTAATGACAACTGCAACCAAAAAATAGATGGGCCTTGTGGTGGGCACCTGTAGTCTCAGCTTCTTGGGAGGCTGAGGCAAAAGAATCACTTAAGCCCAAGAGTTTGAGGTTGTTGTGAACTGCGATGCCACAGCACTCTACCGAGGGTGACATAGTGAGACTCTGTCTCAAAACAAACAAACCATCTATTAATTAAGATTTTTTTCCTTAGCTATCTATTTTGAGTTGACATAATTGTGAGTAGGAAGGGACGCTTTAGAGTAGAGCCCTTTTTGACTTACAGCAATTCTCCTATTATGCTAAGGTTGTAGCTGGTATCTTACCTTAACCAATTGTAAGGGTTACCAGGGCTAAATGGCTACTTTCTCCTGAGCTTCCTTCATCGCCCAAAATTTTGATTTGAGATCCAAGGTTTATTTTGCAGGAAAACTCCTCTAAGAAGTTCTGCTTTCTGACATGGAAGGCAAGTCTCCGGCTTCCACGATGATGAAGAGCAGTCCTCAGACCACTCACCCCTTTCTGAGGTCTTCTTCTTTCCCCACGGAGTCTAATGAGTCACGGACAGACTCCTCTCAGGCATAAAACTCTCTTTTGTGGAACCGAAATGCAGTGTTGGCTGTTCTCTGAACTCAGTGCTCCAACTTAGATCGCTAAATATGGATTGGCACTCTATTTCCTCCGAAACCGAGTGAGGGCTTGGGCCATACACAAAGTGAGTAGGCTTTGACTTGTTCTGTTTCTGGGTATAGTTTAAATATAGCTATCTTTTTGAACTGATAAGTTTTGTCAGTCTCATAGCTAGAGTTTTAAAAGTTAAGATCATACTGTCTTGTTTGTCTCAGTTTGTATCATTTTTGGTTCATGTATATATGTCTTGAAATATTGTTTATAGTACCAGAATAGCTTGTAAGTAAATGAGAACTGATAAATGAAGTTAAAACTCACATGCTTTTTAAATTCACATGGCTTTAGTAATTGGTAGATAAAGATGTTTTTAAATTGTTGGTAAAGGCTCAGCACCTCTGGCTCAAGCGGCTAAGGCACCAGCCACATACACCTAAGGTGGCGGGTTCGAATCCAACCCAGGCCCACCAAACAACAATGACAGCTGCAACCAAAAATAGCCAGGCGTTGTGGCGGGCACCTGTGGTCCCAGCCACTTGGGAGGCTGAGGCAGGAGACTCACTTGAGCCCAGGAGTTGGAGGTTGCTGTGAGCTGTGATGCCATGGCACTCTACCCAGGGGGACAGCTTGAGGCTCTGTCTCAAAAAAAAAAAAAAAAATTGCTGGTAAAATAAAACAACATCTTTAAAATTTAGTTTAAACATTTGTCTGGTGAGGCAGATTGAGGTTAGTTCTACTAGTTTTGAGCTCATAAAACTATTGCTTCCTGGTCATTTTTGATAATTGTTTGACAGGTATGTCTGCTTATGTCTCAGAGTCATTAGATTTTAGACTCTAAATAAATGTCCCTCATAAGGCCTATGGATGTGTGAAATTCTCCCTGACCTAGCTGTGTCTCCTGACTAGGATGGGAAGGGTTAGACTTTATCTCCTCAGTCCTGAACTTTACAGAGATATATAAATTCTGCCATCCAAAATTATTGTTTTAATTTCATTTTCCTCAAAAAAATGGCTTTTAACTGGCTACAGTCCAAAATTTTCCCTTCAAAAAAATGTATAGGAAGTATTTTGACAGTTAAACTTGAAAGCAGATTTCTGATAACTTGGAGATCATACTATTTGGATTTTTTGATTTAATTTACCTCCTCTCTGTTGGATATGATCTGTGGTACCTTTTTCTGTTATCCTTGAGGAACTTCAGGTTGTTAAAAAAGTATTTTACATCCTCTCATGTGGCATCAAGGGTGGCAAGAGAAAGAAGGAATAGACAGAAATCAATGGGAAAACAAAGGAAGTACTTTTGGCTAGCAGAGGTTTAAGAAATTATTGATTAGGAAATTTTTATTGCAGTTTGGCCGGGGCTGGTTTGGAACCCACCACCTTCAGTATATGGGGCTGGCGCCCTACTCCCTGAGCCACAAGCACTTCCCTGATTACGAAATTTTTAAAGAGAGAACAGAGACCTTAAAATAATATATATTTGAATATATATGTAGCTTTAAATAAGTTTTAATTGAGCTTTCTATTTACTACAGAACTCTTTAAAAGCTAAACAAAACCCTTTTAAAACTCTTATCATCAGAGTGTAATGGGGACAAATAGCTAATATTTTTTGACTTTTGAATTTTTTAAACTAAAGGTAGCCTCCCCAGTGAAAACCAGCTTAATAACTTAATCAAAGATGCATGAATTATTTCTAAAGATGATGAAAGCAGGTTTTATATGATCCAGAAGCACCCAAAAGACAGTAGTAAGTGAGGATAATTTTGTTAGCTACAAATGAGGCACAACCCACTATTCTGTATAGCCAGACTTTTTAGGGCCTCCGCCTCTCAGCTGACCATATATGTACATAAAGGTCTAGAAACCTCATATGCCCCCCACAGACGGAAAAAGACATAAAATCAAAAGTTGTCTAAAGGAAAAAGATCATTAATAAATAAGTAACCCAAAAAGTCAAAAGTTATTGGGCAGCACCTGTGACTCAGTGAGTAGGGTGCTGGCCCCATATACTGAGGGTGGCAGGTTCAAACCCGTCCCCAGCCCAACTGCAACAAAAAAATAGCCAGGCATGGTGGTGAGTGCCTGTAGTCCCAGCTACTTGGGAGGCTGAGGCAAGAGAATCATCTAAGCCCAAGACCTAGAGGTTGCTGTGAGTGGTGATGCCACTGCACTCTACCGAGGGTGACAAAGTGAGACTCTGCCTCTAAAAAAAAAGTCAAAAGTTACATAAACATGAAACCAAGACAGATTGATCCCCTGACAAGGATCAAACCTTGGATGCTGAAGTAAAACACAGAATTATAACCAGTGAGTCATAGGTGAATGTGGCTTTATTTTTATTTCTGCAATATGAGTTTAAAAATTTGTTTTCCTTTACTTTAGGTTATATTTTTGCTGTTTAATTTTATTGAGAGAATTTTTAAGGCTACTATATCATTACTATGTATCTTGCTTGAATTTAATTTTTCTTATTTTTACCAATAAAACAAGTATTTAGAATAAGAGATTTCTAATTTTGCAATTTATTCAATGATCAACAAAAGAAGTTAATGGGCCCCTAAATTCGAACGGTGTAACCATTCTAAAGTGACCCAATCTAATAGTCTCTTCAGAGAAGAAGCAATCACAAAGATTTTCTCATTTTCCTAGAAATAGTCTAAGATTAGACTCTTGTTGACACAGAGAGTTAAAGACTAGGCCACAAAGGGTGAGCCAACAAAATCCTTTAAGAATGGGACTTCTTATGACAAGCATTCCAGAGAGCTTGACACATTTGTGTCAGGGGTCTTGAGACCCCCAAGGTATTCAGTACACCTATGGTGGTTCACTTGGTAGATCTAGCAAGTTCACAAGTTTGGCCAGTTAAAGTGAAAGCAAGGTATTGGGGAATGGAAAAAAGCAACTAGGACTCCAATGCACCAGGAAAAGAGTACAATATATTTAAAGTAAAGCATAGATGAGCATAGACTTTGCCAGAGAAAGGAGAAGTGTCTCACTTACAAGTGAGAGGTGACCTTGCCCGAAGGACCAGTGGAAGTATTTCATCCTAGTGATACCAGTGGAAGTATTTCATCCTCAATTGGGGCTGGACATAGACCCTGTTTTCTGGGACGACTGATGCAGGGTTCTTTTACCTAGGAGTGGACCCAGTCTCCATTTCTAGGCCTAAGCAGGCTCACAGTCTAGCTTGAACACAGACCACCTTCTCTGGGCCCAAGCAGGCGCATAAAAACCGGTCTGACAAGGGTTCTGCCTAAGCTGCCATTCCAGGAGCACAGAGGAAGCCCCAAGTGGGACCACATTCCTACACAATGGCAGTTTTAAAATTAACTTCTCCTCATTGGCCCTTGGCTGATCATGACATATTCCAGACACACATTCCATCTCCTCCAAACCCCTCTGCCTGCAGGGTTAAGAAAAGCTGCATACAACCTGCTAGACAGAAGGCCCAAAGGGGCTACCCACTCAGAACCCCCATCTGCTGCACCAGGGGTCTTATCTTTCTTCTTAACTATCGATCAATAAAATCTATCCTGTGGCTTACTTGTGGTTTTATATACTCCCTGGATTTATTCTTCCAGCTACACCAGCTCCCCCTATAATTATCTGTAATAGTTTCATTGGTTCCTCCGTTACCACAGGTGCCTATTTTCCTTATGTGTCAACACTAATTGTTACCTGCTGTTTTCCAGGCATCGCATGGTGATGGCTGGCAGTCTTGCGATGTTTGCCATCTTTGCTGTGTACACGGTTCTGTAACTGTGACCAATACTCCACTTTGTGACATAAGCTAGAAACAGCACTGTGTGGAAATGGTCATAACCGATCAGCTGAGCCGGGAGATTTCTGAAACTCATGGTTTGCTGCGGGATGCTTTGTAACTTCCTGAGTAGAAAGCCAGACTTTTCACTATTTGTCTGCAGCCCCCTTTTACCCTAATTAATGTGGAAGAAAAAAAAACTCAAGTTCCCAGTCACTTTCATGCTGGTCACCAACTTAACTTGAAAATTACATTTCTTGAATGGCGGTAACCAAGAAAGACAAAGTGCTTCCTCTGGTCAATGACAATTGTCAAGGCCATAAAGCAAGATAAGAGGGACCTTTATCCAGTGCCCTTCCTTATCAACAACACAGAAAGAAAATATTCATTCTAGGATGAAGGGACTGAACAATAACAATACCACAGAGTACCAAAAGTACACCACAGTCGCTACAACCTGCGACTCTTAACATAAATCCTTTTTATCTCATTAATCAAAACCTGGCCGAGGAGACAATGATTTTTACTGCCTACTTAATTGGATTATACAAAGAGAGAGGCCAGGAGCCTGGATGGTAATGATACAGGACTCCCCGACTCAGGGCTGGACAGGGATTCCCCCGTTCTCTAGGCCCAGGCGAGCTCAGAAATCACAACTCCATTTCCAGGCATAACCAGGCTGCCTTTTCCAGGCCACGCCCTTGGCTCTAGACATTCATTCATTTGTTAATGTACTCATTAACTTTGAACTGGTGTTTTTCTACCTACCAAGTCCTGGTCAAACTGTGATACAGACCCCTAGACAAAGGGCCCATGAGAGGGATTTCCTACTTAGGTCTCCCCCTTTGCCAGAAGCTCTGGTGCTTTTCACTCCTTCTGTATTCCTTTCTATCTAATAAAAATCCTGGGTTACCACTGATCTGTGGTCTGCGGGTTCATTCTTCAAATCCCCAAGATCAAGGACCTACTGAGAAAGAAATTTCAGTAACAGTAAGAAATTCTTATCACTTGTGGTGGCAGATCAAATTTCTGGGTTCTCTTCATTAGAGCTTCCAGAGGAACAGAATACCTCTGATGATCCTGCTATAGTGCCAAACTGTTGGGATCAAGGGCCTTAGCCTCCTGTGTATTCACTTAAAAATCACAGACATGACAAAGATTGATTAATAAAAGGCTTCCAATTCTATTTAACATCTATAAATAAGGGGAGACTTAAGAATGAAGAAGACTCAAGGCCAGGCACACGCCTGAAATCCTAGCACTCTGGGAGTCTGAGGTAGGAGGATCACTTGTGCTCAGGAGTTTGAGGCCACCCTGACCAAGAACAAGACTGTCTTTACTAAAAATAGGAAAACTAGCTGGGCATCATGGTGAGAGAGGATACGTGGGAGGGTGAGGTCTAGGAGAACAGAGGTCTTCTCAAGGAGACCCCAAGAATATACCTGCAGAGTCCTCTCCACGGTGACTCAGCTCTTGGAATTTATAGATTTAACTTCCTGGGACCTGGAAATTTCCACTTCTGTAAAATCATGTAGTTCTGTGGGGGCTGGAACAGCATCTCCTGCTTGATTCAAACTGACCAATGAGAAAGGTACCTGCAGGTTGGAACTTTTTGACTGGAGATAAAAAGGGAAAGACCAAACCAGTCCAGGAGCACAGCCCTTTCGAATTCTTCTATGCCATTTGCTCTGCCGGCTGAAATAAAGCCCTTCCTCTTACAAACACGGTGTTTGGGTGCTCTTTTTCTCCATTGGGCCTCACCTTCCTGCAACAGTGACAGGTGCCTGTAGTTTCAGCTACTCCAGAGACTGAGGCAAGAAGGTCACTTGAGTCAAGAATCTGTGGTTGCTGTAGCTACAATATGACAGCACTCCACCCAGGGTGCAAGAGTGTGACTCTGCCCCTGCCTCCCAAATAAAGGAAGGCTCAATTTCTTAGTGAAGTACAAAAATTTATAAGAAATGGGGGCTTGGATTCTGGAAAAGCAGTTTTCAGCTACAGACAGGCTATGGGAGGAAGAGAGAAACTTGACTAGCAAAGGGGTCTTGTGATGCAAGTGAGACCTATGGATAGTAGCCCCTGCAGAGACTAGATGGCAAAGGTTTCTTTTCACACTTTGAAAGTGTCACACTGTCAGTTAATCTTTTCCAAGTTTGGATACACAAAGAGTTCTGGCTGCATTAATGGAAGTTCTCTATAGATGCAAATTTCTCCCTCCAAAAGCAAGCTTGGAGGTGTTTTATCTGTTTGCTGGATTTCTGGAAGACATCTCAAAATATATCAGAGAAATATATGTGAGGATAAGATATCCTAATTTATTTCACCGTTCACTCTTTGAAGCAGATATGCTCATACAGTTCGAACTATTTCAAATACAGCTATTATTGATACAGGGCTCCCTCACTCAGGGCTGACCAGGGGCCCCCATTTTTTAGGCGTGGGTGAGTTCAAAAATCAGTCTCATCACAGACCCCCATCTATAGGCACAAATAGGCCTCCTTTTCCCAGGCTTCATTCACACAAGGTCATTTTAAAAAAAAGCAGCCTGAACTGTTTTGAGCTCTTCCTCCTGGAGTAGAGAGCAAACACCCCAATGCCAAAGGCAAAAGCTGCAAGTCACATTCCTGTGCTAATTTTAGGATCATATTCTGCCTACAGACCTCTGGCCATTTGCGACATATTTGCCCAGATTCCTCAGCCCATAAGGTAGGATTTAACCCCTTAGACTGAAGATGAGGGGGTTCCCACTTGGGTTCCCCACCTCCTCTTCTGCCAGAGGTTCTACCCCCCATCTTTTACTTATCAATCAACCTTTCTGAGAAGGGACACTAAGAAAGAGGCCAAAGAAAGATTTGTAACCAATTTTAAAAGGAGAGTGTATTTATACCCCTGCAGGGCTTTGCCTCAAGTCCCTCATCTTTTCTCCTCCAGGAGAGGGACCCACTTCCAACTCTCTTTGGAAGTGATCTAAACTTTGTCTTTGTTCATCCTAAATAAAATTTCTCTTTGTTACAGTGAAAGTTGTGTAGGTTGCTTTTGCCTTCTATTCAAGCTGCCTGAGCTGCCCCAGTTTTATTTCCAGTTTCCATTCAGATTTGCTTTCAATTACCGCCATGCCTTGGTTGAACTTTCTAGCTTCAACATTGGTTACCTAGGTTACTTCATACCCACATTCTTATGGATCCCTAGACTTATTGGTTCAGCAGGCCAGGTTTCCCTCCCGCCCCCCATGAAGTATCTTTTTTAGTGTCCCTTCTCAGAAAGGTTGATTGATAAGTAAAAGATGGGGGAGCAGAATCTCTGGCAGAGGAGGAGGTAGGGTAACCCAAGTGGGAGCCCCCCTCATCTTCAGTCTAGGGGATTAAATCTTACCTTGTGGACTGAGTAATCAACCCATGTCCCCTGCGTTCCAGGCACCAGGACCCCCAATCTCTAACATTTTTTGTCAATAGACTATCTCCTATCACTCATCTACATGGCCCGAGGGTTCGCGATGATGCAGAAATTCTGGCAACATCATGAACATTCACGTTCAGGGTTTTGTGTGAAGATGTGCAGTCATTTCCCCTGTGTGGGTGCCCAGATTTGCACTTTGTTGGTCAGAGAGTACATAGTGTATATTAACCAAAAAGAACCCTAGACATCCAATTCATTAAAATGTTTGCTAAATAAATTTTGAATGTTTATAAGCAAAAGGGTCTCAGTGTTATGTTCCATAAAATAATCTCCTTAGACCACAAAACAACTATTATATCTATCAGAAAACTATCACTGGCCACATCTGCTGAAGGTAAATGCATATCTATATCCTAGAAATTACCACTGGTAGAAATTAAGAGTATTTCATACCAAAATATAATTTTTAGCAGATTTTGAGATTTTTTTTTATGACAGGGCCAGCACACAGAAGGAATTCTGAAAATCTGACTTTGCGGGGGTGAGGGGGGCAATTTACATCTCTAGAGAATCTGCATTGATCCAGCCATGACTTCCCTTGTCTGGATGTAGGAAAGATTAACTATGAGTCTGAAACTTTTTAAGATCTAAAAAGAAACCATTACTGACTATTCTGTCTGACAGCTGCTACCTCTGAAACTTCATGTGCATTACACGACCACCTTTTCTGCTCAGCCCTACTCCTTTCTCTATCCCATAACCTGTCTGACCACTGAAACCCATTTTTGGTATGCTCTGAGACTGAGTTCTTTCTGTAACCTCAGGACAGTATATAAACTTCTTTACCCCATTGAGGGGTTGGGGTTTCATTCTTAAAACTCCCAAGTTTATACATTAAATTAATTTGTATCCCCTTTCTCCTATTAGTCACTGTTCTCAGGTCAGTGGTTTTCAGCTAATCTTCAGGGCATCGAGGGCCTTGTTGTTACCAGAATTTCTTCTTCTGTAGGTCCTTGGTTTCAGGGATTTGAAGAATGAACCCACAGACCACAGATCAGTGGTAAGAGAGGATTTTATTAGACAGAAAGGAATATGGAAGCAGTGAAAAACACCAGAGCCTCTGACAAAGGAGAAGAGCCAAGCCAGAAATTTCTCCCATGTCCTTTGTTAGGGCTGTATATTAGCTGGAGAATTACATTTTGGCTAGGATTTGATAGGTAGAAAAACATCCTTTCAAAGTTGAACACAGTCCCTCCCTTGGGGCAAGGTTATTAGGTCTTTGCAGTTTTTATCTCAGGGAAGGGATTAGGGCAGCAGTTCTCAACCTGTGGGTCATGACTCCTTTGGGGGTCTCCTGCATACCAGATATTTACAATTCATAACAATAGCAAAATTACAGTTATAAAGTAGCAACGAAAATAATTTTATGGCTGGAGGGGTCACCACACCATAAGGAACTGTGTTAAAAGGTCACAGCCTTAAGAAGTTTGAGAACCACTGGATTAGGGTGTGTGCTACCTACTCAAGGTGGAATGACGCAAAATCCAACTCAGGCGGCTTTGTTCCTGATCTGATTACATCCCCGTAGATGTGTCCTGGAAAAGGCAGCTTGTTTGTGCCTGGAAATGGGGGTCTGATTTCTGAGCTCATCTGAGCCTAGAGAATGGGGGAATCTCTGTCCATCCCTGAGTGGTGGAGTGGTGGAATCCTGTATCAGAAAGACAGGAGTTTTATTAGACAGAATGGAATACAGGAGTAAAAAGCACCAGAGTTTCTGGCAAAGGGGGAGACCTAAGTAGGAAATCTCTCTCTTGGGCCCTTTGTCTAGGGGTATATATTACATTTTCGGCCAGGATCTTTTCAAAGTTAATGAATACATTAAAAATGAATGAATGTAGTCCACCTCTACTAGGGCAGGGTTATTAGGTCCTTGCAGTTTTTCTTTCAGAGAAGCATTTAGGGTGTGTGCTCCCTACTCAAGGTGGAACTACCCCAAAATGACTCAAGCTGCTTTCTTCATGACTTTGTTAGAGCCCAGAAGGTAAGAAGCCTGTTTGTGCCTGGACGTGGGGATCTGATTTCTGAGCTCACCCTACACATTCCCCACTGTCAATTTTATCCTCCTATGGGACAAGGGGACGGAGCGGGGGACTATTCTGATACAATAAATCAGCCACAAAATAAATATACACACTGTATAATCCCTTTATATAAAATACAAAAGTATGAAATATGTGAAATTTCTTTAAGAAGGTGGAAGTTTTGAGGGTAGTTATCCCTGCGTGGAAGTGACTACAGTGATCACTAGGGAAGGGAGATTTACTTATAATTTCTTAAAATTCTTTCTTATAGTTTCCCAGAATGTAATTTCTCGAGGAAATATTTATTTTCTTACAGTTTCTGTAGCAGTGTCAGGTGTAACTTAGGTGGTACTGCTGCCTTGCTGTTTTTTACAAGTCTAAAATCAAGGTGTTGCCTCGGGTTGTTGTTACCTCAAGGCTCAGCTGTGAAAGATTCAGTTCTAGGTTCACAAATGTCATTGTTGACACCTGGCACTCAGTTTTTTGAGTGTTAACTAGGTTGAGAACCCCAGTTCTTTTCTTGTTTGTTGGTAGAGGCTTACCTCAGTTTCTTATAATGTGGGCCTTTCTGACATAGACTCATGCTGAATCAAAGGCAGGGAAATTATAGTCATGATTTTGTAATATAATCATGAACTTAACATTGCCAGTTTTTATTGATTAGAAGGAAATTTTATAACTCCAGGATATTAAATAAGTCTATGAATATCAAAAATCACGGATCATTGTGTGTCCCCTAAGTGGCTGCCCGGGCATCTTTGTCAACATGGAAGGAACAAACACACACTTTATGGGGTGCCCCAAACGTCACCCATAAAGTTTGCCATACATAAGAAAATAGAAAATGGCAGCTAAGTTTATCTTTATTTACAAAATCTTCATTACAGAACTTTACAGAGGTGGCTAACATGTAGAGAATATTTTGTCAATATTTTGTAAGATTTTGCAGTTTTACTCTTCCTGTTTTGTTTCATAGTTTTTTGTGTCCAGGTCTTGAATAGATAGTTTTAAGTTTATTTCAAATAAGTCCTGCTTCCTGATGCCTTTGTAAATAGTATTTTTTTTTTTGCATTTCAATATCCAATTATCCAAGTACTTAATGACCCATATTCTATGACCTTAATTATTTCACTGATTAATTCTAGAGTCATTTTTGCATCTTTCCTAGGGTTTTCAGGTTATTTCAAAATAAAGACAGTTTTCTCAATGCCAAAATATATATATATATCTTTTATTTCTGACTAGGATCTCCAATAAAGTGCTGAATAGAAGCAATGAGAACTAATATTCTTGCCTTTTTCCCAATCACAAAAATCGTTCACTCCTTTATCATAAAATATAATGTTAGAAACAGGGTTAGAGACGCCCTTTATCAGACTGAGATAGATCTCTTCTTTTTTCTGCTGAAAGTGTTTTTAATTAATAAATATTTAACTTCTCAAATTTTTTAAATAGTTCAATTATTTTAAAATATGAAACCAACTTTATCTTCCTGAGGTAAGGCAGTCACTTTGTGGTTCATTATGCCTTTTAAATATTACTAGATATAATTTATTAATATTTTAAAAGGAATTTTGCTTCTGTGTTTATTGTGGTTTCAGGTTTTGCTTTAGTTTTTCCTACTATATCCTGTTTAATTTGGATACCAATGTAAATATAGCCTCATAATTTGTGTTGAGATGTCTTATTTCTCCTTTCTTTTCTGGAATAGTTGGCACTACTTTAATACTATCTGGTCTTTAATTATTTGATGAGATTAATCTAAGTTTTCCATATGAGATTTTTAATTACAAAATGAAATTGCTTAAAATAGAAAGCAAATATGATTTTCTCTTTCTTCTAGAGTGGATTTTGGTAATACATGTCTTTCAAGAGTTCTTCGTACTTCTTCTAGGCTATCAAATATATTGGTTTAATGTTGTTCTTAACAGTTACTTGTTACTTCAGAATGATTGTGGGATTTGTAGTTATGCTCCTTCTTTCAACCTTACTATTTGTGAATTCCTTCATCTTTTTATTTTATGTTAATTAGTACAGCCAAAGATTATAATTTTTGATAATTTTTTAGGAAAGAAGGAGTTTTTGATTTTTTTAATTTTACTCTACGTGTTTTCCATTTTCTCTTTCATTGTTTTCCACTGTTTCATTTTTTCCTTATTATACTTAATCAGAGTTTAATTGTCCCTTATTTTTACAGCTTTTTAAAGAAGAAAATTATTGAATTTAAGGAGTTTAAATATAATAAAAAAATTTTTATTTACCCACAACTTTTTTATGTTTCTTTTTAAATTTGCAGGTTTCCATCTGTTATCAACATATTCTATACACTGGAGGAATGCCTTTAGCTATTTTCATAGTTCAGTCCTATCATTAGCAAAATCTTTAGGTTTTATTTGTCTGAAGATAATGTTTTTGACTTAATTTTTGAAGAGTCCTTTTCAGTTGCATACAAAATTCTTGATTTTTTTTCTCTATTTTTGAGTGCTTTATTTATATTTTTCCATTCTCCTGTTAGTTGCCAAGCATTTAAACAAAGGTCTATACTAATGCTTTTCTTGTGTTTTAATATTCTTTTCTTTATCAATACATTGGCCATTTTATCTGATTAACTAGATTTTTTTGTGTATTTCTTTGGTTTTCCTCTTAGCAATGATTTAACTTCTTAGATATTTTAATTTGGAATTTTATTATTTATTTATTTATTGCAGAGACAGAGTCTCACTATATCACCCTTGGTAGAGTACCATGGCATCACACAGCTCACAGCAACCTTCTACTCCAGGGCACAGGTGATTCTCTTGCCTCAGCCTCCTGTGTAGCTGGGACCACAGGTGCCCACCACCATACCCAGCTATCTTTTTGTTGCAGTTTGGCCAGGGCCAGATTTGAAACCGCCACCCTCTGTATATGGGGCCAGTGCCCCACACACCGAGCCACAGGCGCCACCCTAATTCAGAATTTTAATCAACTTTAGAAAATTTTGTCATTTTTTTCAAGTGATTTCTGCTCTACCTCTCCTTTTTCTTTCTCTCTCTCTTTTTTTTTAAATGGGGCTCTATTTACATGTAAAAACCACAAAATTTTATTGTCCTCAGTTCACAATCTTTCTTCCTTACCTCCTCCCTCCCTCTTCCCTCCCTTTCTTCCTTCCTTCTTTTCCTTCCCTTGTTTTCCCTCCTTGCTTCCCTTTAAATAATTTCTACTGTTATATATAAAAATTTCGTTAAATTGATTGTTTCTTTTTTTTTTTTTTTTTTAGACAGAGTTTCACTATGTCACCCTTGGTAGAGTGCTGTGGCTTCAGAGCTCATAGCAACCTCGAACTTTTGGGCTTAAGGGATTCTCTTGCCTTGGCCTCCCAAGTAGCTGCGACTACAGGCACCCACCACAATGCCCAGCTATTTTTAAGATAGTTGTCATTGTTGTGGCAGGCCCAGGCTAGATTTGAACCCGCCAGCTACAGTGTGTGTGTCTGGCACCCTAGCTGCTGAGCTATAGGCACTGAGCCCAAGTACAATTCATTTTTAAATATTCCATTTAGTTTTATATTATCTTCTAACTCTACATTTTGTTTACATTTTTCTTTAAATACACAAAGTAGTCTTTTACTGTTATTTATATCAGCTCTTTCAATTACATTTACTCATGCTTGCCTCTTAATTGCTTATATATTCCTCCATCTTAGCACATTTTGACATACTTGATTGGATATTAGATATTACTATGAGCTGAACTGAATTTTGTCTTTCCTAGTTTTATATGTTGAAGCCTTAACCCCTAATTTGATGTTACTTGGAGATAAAGCATTATCTTTAGGTAGATAATTAAGATTTAATTAAGATCATAAGGGTGGGGCTCTAATCTGATGGGACTGGTACCATGGCAGAAGAGGAAAAGGCACAAGAGAGTCCTTTTGCTCCCTGTGTGTGCATCAAGGAAAGACCATTTGAGGATGCAGGAAAAAGACATCCATCTATAAGGCAGGAAGGAAGCCCTTTTCAGAACCCTAATTTGCTGGTGTCTTGCTTCATGACCTTCTATCCTCAATAAATGTAAGCATATAAATGTTGTTTAAGCCAATCATTTTGTGGTATTTCATTAGGAAAACCTAAGACGACGAACATAGATACTATGTTATGTTGTTGGTGATTTGGATTTTGTCTCATTTAATGAATGTTCTTTACTATTATGGCAGGCTGTTAGACTAGTTTGGTCTTTTGTAGCCCTGTTAAAGCTATGTTAAAGTGTTCTTAGTGTCCTGCACACACCTGGTTAGTAGTACTCAGTTGTGTCCTTTCTTAGAATTCTACTGTCTTTCATGAACACTGTCTTATTGGAACTTAATTATCTCCTAGCCTATGTGAGTTTCACTTATATCTATGTTTGCTTTTACACAAATAAGTAGAATTTGGCCCCCTGTACCTGCACTGCAAATATATAGGATGCTCCTGTGAAAATGTCTAGATCGCTTTCTCTACACAGTTGCTTCCCGTTACTTTTCCTTTCAATTTCCAGCTTCCTCAACCTCCCACAAACTCTGATCTCTGACTTCTCAAATTAGTAAGTCTGCTGAATTCTGATTGACTTCCCTCTCCCTGGGCAGGCAGTAACAGTATTCTTCCTTCTCATTTTACCTGTTTTTCTTCTTTAGAAATCATTGTTCCATGCTGCTTGTTGTCCAGGTTCTGAAAATGGTTATTTCATATGTATTATGTTATTTTTAGTTGATGAGTTGGAAAGATTTAGACCATTGGATATTTAGGGTTTTAAGTTGAAAATTGATATATGTCATAAAGTTTTATTGATAGCTAGTTGAAGTCTCCCAACTGGGGGGGGGGCCCTTCATTGTTTTATTTAATGCAATCAGTAAAAATTTCTTTCATAGGAAACCTAAAAGAAATGAAGTGCAAGATATAAGCATTCCTGTTCAGAGAGTTTTTAGTTGGAATACTGAAGGTAAGTGTTCTGATGGAGTGGCCAGTGAAGTTCTTGTGGAAGAAGAAAGGGGAGAGTAGCAAAAGCTGAGATATGCTTTGAAAGCCCAGAATTTGCTTTTTTCTTTGTGTGACCGAGAAACTCAGTTGTAGTTTTTGAGTAGAGTACTGATATGTTCTGATTTGCAATTTTAAAGATTTGTTCTAACAGTCTCTGCAGATAGAAAGTGCAGAAAATAACATTATAAATAAGTAGAACATAGGTTTACTATTTAACACACAGTATTTTCCAGGCACTATTCTAAGTGCTTCCATGTGTTAACTTGTGTAATCTTCACAGTCAAACTATAAGAGACATGCTATTATTTATCCCATTTTACAGATGAGGAAACTAAGGCCTAGAGAGATTAAATAACTTCCCCATAGTTACCTTGATAATAAATGACAACAAGCTGATTCAAGTTACATGGTCTTACTAACTATAGTACGTTGTAATAACCTTCAGAGTTGTTATGAGGACTATCTGAGATAATCATTATAAAAGACTTAGAAAAAAGATTTGGCATCTAGTGCTCCAGAAATTTTAGCTGTTATCAATATCAATCTGTTTTATAATTTCTGGCTAGTCTGAGTTTACCTTTTATATGATAGTATATTTTAGCCACACCACAGTTAATCCAGTCCATTTAGTGTTCACACTTTTCTTTGTCCCTGAGTTTTTGAAAATGTGATTCTATTCTTAACCTCCTTTTTCTAAGATAAACTTTAATTTTGCCTGGGAAATCTTCATAGAAGTTTAGGCTCATATACTTCATTTATCACAGTTTATTTAAATAGCTTAATTGTTTGAATTTTCCACTCATTATAAATATCCCTTAGAAATAAAGCAGTAATTACTTGTGCCTATAAATCATTTGAAGTATATTTTATGTATCTTATTAGAATGCAATTTGATGATCAATTCTCCTGGAAATAGCAAATGGGACTTTGATGAAATTATTTTCCTATTAAGAAGTATTAGTGTTAAGTTCGTATTTCCTTATTTACATGTTTACTCGTGTACATATGTTTTCTCTAGGAAATTCCATCAAAATGAGAAATTGTGACAAAATTTAACAGAAAATATAGAAGATATGTATAAAACATACAAATTAACAATTCTTCTGTTAGTACCCTGAGAAAAAAATTCAACTGAATCAGCATGAAGTAACATAGAACTAAAATTTTAAACAATGAATCAATCACTATTTAAATTACCACCACTTATTTTTGTCAAATCACTTAATAATGCTAAGTCAAAATTTTATTTACGTGAACATACCTCTTTTGGAAAGCAGCTGCATTAATTACCTCATAATAGTCTGTGTCAATCAAGGAATATAATATGATTTAAAAATCCTTGCACACATAAGCCAATTAGTTTTCATATAGACTAAAATCCTGATACATATTTAGATATTTTCATCAGTACATTAAAACGATCATTATGCATAGTAAATAAAGCAAACTGACAGCTTTCAGAATGGGGAAAGATATTTGCAGGTTATTCTTCTGAGGAAAGTCTGATAACTAGAATCCACAGAGAGCTCAAACTAATCAATAAGAAAAAAACAAATAACCTCATTTCTATGTGGGCAAGAGACTTGACCAGAAACTTCTCAGAAGAAGACAGGTTCATGGCTTACAAACACATGAAAAACTACTCATCATCTTTATTTATCTGAGAAATGCAAATCAAAACAACTTTGAGATATCATCTAACTCCAGTAAGATTAGCCCACATAGCAAAATCCCAAAACTACAGATGTTGGTGTGGCTATGGAGAGAAGGGAACACTTCTACTCTGTTGGTGGGAAGATAAACTAATATGGCCTTTTTGGAAAGAAGTTTGGAGAATACTCAAGGAACTAAAAGTGGACCTACCATTTGATCTTACAATCTTCCTACTAGGTATTTACCTAGATGATCAAATATCATTTTATAACAAAGATATTTGCACCAGGATGTTTTTTGCAGCCCAATTCATAATTGCCAAGTCACGGAAGCAACCTAAGTGCCCATCAACCCATGAATGGATTAACAAATTAGGGTATATGTACACCGTGGAATACTATACAGCCATAAAAAGATGGAGACTTCACATCTTTTGTTTACCTGGATAAAGCTGGAACATATTATTTTTAGTAAAGTATCTCAAGAATGGTAAAGAGTATCCAATGTATTCAATACTACTATGAAATCAGTATGTAATCACCTACACATTCATATGAATGGTAAAACACAACTATAGTCCAGAAGGAGGGAAGAGGAAAAAGAAGGGAGGGGAGGGGGAGGTCAGGAGGAGGGAGGGTATCTGAGAGATCCAACCTAATGTGCATAATGCAATGATACATTTCTATACTATTAAAAATACAGTATGAATGTTTTTACCACAACAAATAAGTAAGCAAGGAGACAGTTTTATTAATCAGTTAGATGTAAGCATTCCACATTGTATCTCAAATCAGTACATTGTACCCCATAATTGCATTAATTTACACAGTTATGATTTAATAAAGAATTAAAAAATAAATATAAGAAAAACAGGAAAAATAAAATAAAATAAACTTTCACTGGGTTAAGCCATGGAAATCTCATGTTTTATTACTTACAGACCTAGAGCCACTTCCCTAATACAACCTGATATTCTTTTGGAGCTTGGTTCATTTCATTTCATATAGCAGGTGCACAAAAATTGTTTATTAAATTGGAAAACATTCTCCTTAGTAAAGTATCACAAGATGGAAAAGCTAGTATCCAATGTACTCAATACTAATTTGAGGCCAGTAGACAAACTAACACATGCCCACAGAAGAGAAAAACTCAATTTAATTCAAGTTATAGGAAGGGGGTCGCAGATGGGGATTGGTGTGTGCCCACCTAATGGGCACAATGTAAGGTTATATGGCAACATTCCTGGTTGAGGGATACACCTACAACAGGGACCCTACCTAACAAGCACAAACATTGTAACCTAATCATTCGTACTTTCATATTAATTTGAAATTGAAAAAATTGTTTATTAAATTGAACTGAAAATTGAGAGATGAATACAAAGAAAATATAAATTAGGTTATACATAGTTTGAGATACCTGATGACACAAAAATATTCTTTCAATTCTGTTTTTGAAGAGCATTACTGGAAAAAAAACATGCCTCCTCTGGCGCAAGTCATTTGTTTTGCAAAACAAGTACTGACACTTTGAGATCAGTTGTCACTTTGTTCTTGGCTAAGAGAAAATAAGATGTTTTGAGAATTGACGGTCATTCTGGTTGAGTATGAATGCCAAGTTTTCTTGTGGTTATGAGAGCCAGATGGCATAACTGTAAACAAATAATGGCAGAATGAAAGATATTCTTCGTTGATTGTCAGCTACTTGGGTCAGATTTTCAAATGAGACATAATTAGTGGATAGGGGCCCTTGGCCGGTGGCACTACCATCCACACTTCAATTAGACTCTCATTGTAAAGTGACAATGTTAATACTATTGGTATTATTTCTGAGGTTGAGCTAAGTCCTAAAATACCCAAGTCCCAAATGTCTTCAGGCCAAAACAAGATTGGATCATTAGGCCTCCAAATAAAATTTCAGTCTAATTCATTATGATTGGATGTTGCATTAGAAAATCAGAATCTAAAGCTTAAAGAGAAAAAGGGAGGAGATAAAGAAACCAGAAATTTAACGTACAGCTTTTGAGGGAGTTATCTTTAATCTCCCCCCAGAATGCTTCTTTTTTTTCACCTCTTTCACTCATTTTATTTCTCCTCCATCTCAATAAATAAGCTTCCCCATGGTGCCATGTTCCTCTCTTCGTTAAGAGACATTTTCCTATGATTTATCTTTATGCCCAGATCATTTAATTTACCTGATTGGCTTACCATCACTCACATCATTTCCCATAAAAATGCTAGGGAATCTTTATACATTTGTTTTTCATTTTTAAAGATGGTGTCTTCCTATGTTGTCCAAGCTGGAGTGCAGTTGTGCAATCATAATTCAATGTAACCTCAAACTTTTGGCCTCAACCAATCCTCCTATCTCAGCCTCCCAAAGTGCTGAGATTACAGGTGTTGAGTCAACATGTCTGGCCTTTGGCTTACTTTTGAGAATTCCTTTCCTTTCCTTTCCCTTCCCTTCCCTTCTCTTTCCTCCCCTTCAGGTTGCCAGGCTAGAGTGGAGTGGCATGATCATATTTCACAGCAACCTCAAACTTTTGGGCTCAAGCAATCTTCCTAGATCAGCCTCCCAAGTAGCTAGGACTGCAGACAGGTGCTGCATGCCTGGATAATTAAAAAACATTTTTTTATAGTGAAAGGGTATCAGTGTTGCTCAGATTGGCCTCAAACTCCTGGTTTCAAGTGATCTTCTCACTTTAGAGTTTCTTTTATCATATATTTTTGGTTACTTTTTTAGTGATTGCCCCGGAGATTACAATTAGCATCTTAATTCAAAAGAATCCAGTTTGGAGTAATGTCAGCTTCATTTCAATAATATACAGAAACTTTGCACAATATAGCTTGCTTTCCTCCTCTGTCCTCTTTATTATATTTCATGTAATTGACATCTTGTTAGTTCTTGAACTCAGCAGTTTTCTTTTAAATCACACACACATCTAGTTATGCTGTTATTTATGTTTACCTTTAACGTTTTATTTTTACCTTTACTGGTGCTCCTTATTTCTTTGTATCAATTCAATTACTGTCTAGTGCCCTTTCATGTAATATGAAGGATTCCTGTTAGTATTTTTTGGTAGAGTATTTTTTCATATTATTCTGAAATTGTTTTTCTCTTTCAGTTTGTGTTTGTTTATTTGAACATCTTTTTTTCTCATTTTTTTAAAATTAAATCATAGCTGTGTACACTAATACTATCATAGGATACAGAGTGCTGTTTCTATATATAGTTTGAAATACTTTCATCCAACTGGTTAACATAGCCTTCATGTCATTTTCTTAGTTATTGTGTTAAGACATTTATATCCTATATTTAGAGAGATTCACATGTACCCTTATAGGATGAACCACAAGTGTGATCCTGAACATCTTAATGTCCCCGTTTTGAAGGATATTTTGTGCTTATGTAGAATTTTTGGGTGACCTTTTTGTTTCAGCACTTTGAATATGTCCTCCCACAAACTTCTAGCTTCCATAGTTTCTGATGAAAAGTCAGCTGTTTATCTCACTGAGGATCAGTCATACATGACGTGACATTTTCACCTTGCTATTCATAAGATTCTCTCATGTTTTTGGCTTTGAACAGTTTGATTATGAAATGTTCCATTGTGGATCCCTTTGAGTTTATCCTATTTGGAGTTTGTTGAGTTTCTAGAATATATAATCTTTTCCATGAAATTTGGAAAGTTTTTGGCCATTTTTTCAAATATTATTTCTGCCACTTTCTTTGCTCTTTATGGAACCCCCATTATGCATATGTCAATTGATTTTTATTTCCTTATTCAAAATTTTTATTACAGGGATAAGTACTCCTATAGGTATATTCCCATGAGTGGAATTGGTAGGTTCTGCCAGTGACATTAAGAATTTTGGGGCTGGCTCGGCGCCGGTGGCTCAATCGGCTAAGGCACCAGCCACGTACACCTAAGGTGGTGGGTTCGAATCCCCAGCCCGGGCCCGCCAAACAACAATGATGGCTGCAACCAAAAAATGGCCGGGCGTTGTGGCGGGCGCCTGTGGTCCCAGCTACTTGGGAGGCGGA
>CAUYQV010067545.1:0-19423 GCA_963574575.1 Galagoides demidoff
AGCTTGGGTTTTCTTACAGTTTCCATTGCCATTCTAATTCTTGTTTAAGGTCCTTTTAGGAAACAGAGAAGAAAAATGGTATGCCCAAATCCAATTAAGTTTCTGTGCTCTCATTTTCTTCCATTGTGAGAACGAACACCAACTTCAGAATTCCGTGGATGAAAGTACAGACTGGTGCAGGCCTTGTAAATCACAGAAGCCCACGGTTTAGCCCAAGTGCCTTCACCAATACCTTGAACAAGAAATTGAGGAAAGGGTTAAATCCAGTAGCATGTACTTAGAAGAACAGCAGTCCTAAATTTGCTGGTGGCTAAAAGATGCTGAATTTGTCAACTTTGCCTAGTGATTATTCCCTTTAAAAAGAATGAAGAATGGATGACTTGACACACATCTAATGCACTGGATTTTTTTCTCATATGTCACTGTGTTTGTTCAATTTAACATTCCCATAATGTGCTCAGATATGACATAATGTGACAAACAGCAGGGGTGTCTCACAATGGAACATGACACAACATCATGTGTCGAGTTTCTTTTGAACCTTTCTTGGGATCCAGTATCAGCCAAAAGGAGGTCATTTTAATTATCAGATGATTAATTAATTAGATAGTTAATTGTCAGGGGTAGGTGAATCCAAAGACAATGTGGTTCTGGACATGCATGTTTGTTCACAGA
The DNA here is from genome assembly GCA_963574575.1 of Galagoides demidoff. Taxonomy (NCBI): domain Eukaryota; kingdom Metazoa; phylum Chordata; class Mammalia; order Primates; family Galagidae; genus Galagoides; species Galagoides demidoff. Next base: position 676 of record CAUYQV010067545.1, read on the forward strand.
GCAGAATGAGACTTTTTCAAGTGTACCTAACTAAATTAAAAGGAACTAAAATTTAGGAATGCCAATTATTTTTTATTCAAATAACATTCATGAGCTGCTAATACAGATTATGCCAAATGTCGTGTACAAACCATGTTCAGAAGTAGAGACTTTCCTGCCCTCAAAGGGCTGAGACTCAAGTTGAAAACACAAAGGTGTACTAGAAACAATCTGGGCAGTTAGAGAGTGATTAATAAATATTTTTTAAATTAGCAACTAAGGAACAGTCTAAGACAATTAATTTTAAAAATGAACTATTTCTGTTACTTTGCCACTGTTCGCTCTTTAGGGGAGCTGTCATATTCCAGGAACAGAATGACTGACACAGCAAACATTTTTTGGAAAACATGGCAATGAAACCCAGGACCAAATACTCCTATGAAGTCTATGTAAACAAAAAAAATTAAAATTCTATGTAAAACTTTAAAATATCAGTGTTTTAAATATACCATCTATCGGCGGCTTTTCTTTCTCCTTTAGGGACAGACTCTGTCATTCAGGCAGAAGTGCAGTGATGCAGTCATAGTCACTACAACCTTGAACTCCTGAGCCAAGCAATCTCCTGCCTCAGACTCCCAAGTAGCTGGAACTACAGGCACCCACTACCTCACCTGAATAATTTTTTTTTCTTTTTAAAGATGGGGTCTCGCTTTGTTGCCCAGGCTGGTCTCCAACTCTGGGCCTCCAGTGATCCTCCCATTTTGGCCTCACAAATTGCTAAGATTATGGACATTGAACCATGCACTAGGTCTACCAGCGTTAAGTTATGGTCTACTTTTATTTTTCTGCTAAATGCAGAAATGTAAGATGTGAAAAATACTCAGTTTTCCAAGATGAGCTGGAATCTCATAGCCCTCATGTAAGAGGCTGCCAATATTGTAAGTTCCTTTATACATATTTAGAAGGGTTTTTGGTCAATCAATAGCAATTAATGTACCATGCAGAATCTTTGCCATAAGCATTTAAGTATCTATTTGCATGAGATTGTGTCCTAGGCATTATAAAACAAAATAAGCATGTAGTTAATGTTCTGCAATCTAAGATGTAAAGTATTTTTCATTGTCCTAAATGAATGAAGCAGTTTTTGTTTAATTCCCCTTCCCCAACATTTGTAATCAGCTCTGTTGACCTTTCTGGGACTCAGTTTCTTCATCTGCAAAAGGAAGACGTGCCACCCACTCCCAGAGCCCAGTCAATGCCAACAACCTCTCTAAATGATTGCTGCTGTTTTTTAACCATAGTTGTGTTAAAATCAAAGACTAACAGAATGTTAAGGGGAATTTAAAGATTAGAAAAGAACCACAGAAAACTTTAGTCATATGAGTCAAAATAGTAAAAGTTCCCAGGCCTTTATATCAAGATCGCTGAAACAATTATAATGCATTGCCTTTTGAGATGCTTTTTACAGAAGCAACCTAAGTGCCCATCAACCCATGAATGGATCAACAAACGGTGGTATATGTACACCACAGAATATTATTCAGCCACTAAAAAAGATGGAGATTTTACATCTTTTACATTTACCTGGATGGAGGTGAAATACATTCTACTTACTAAAGTATTGTAACAATGGAAAGATAAATATCCAATGTACTCCATATTGATAGGAAATCAATATATAAATAATTACATGTTCCTAAGACCAATAAAACACTAACATAGTCCAGCTGGGGATAGAGGGAAGCAGGAGGGGGTCTGGGGGAGGACGTGTGGCAGAAGGAGGGAGGGCAGGAGGTGGGATCTCACCCGTGCACATTGTGAGGGTGTATAACATGCCCCCTAGGTGAGGGGCTCTTCCACAAATGGAACATTACCCTGGAATTGAGAACAATGTAACCTAGAATCGTACCCTCATATTAATTTGAATAAAGTTTAAAAAAAATAATAAGATGCTGCCTCAGCACCAGTACCACAGTGGTCATAGCGCCAGCCACATACACCAAGGGTGGTGGATTTGAATCTGACCCAGGCCAGCTAAACAACTGCAACAAAAAAACAGCTGGGTACTGTGGTGGGTGCCTGTAGTCCCAGCTACTTGGGAGGCTGAGGCAAGAGAATTGCTTAAGCCCAAGAGTTGGAGGTTGCTGTGAACTGTGACACCACAGCACTCTACCAAGTGGACATAGTGAAACTCTGTCTCAAAAAAAAAAATGATTTTTACAATATTGTTCTTGATCTCTTGCTCTCCGCCCCCCCCCCCCACGGCGACCCCCTTATACGTCCTATCTCCAAAACACACCTGGAATCCATACGTCCCCGCAGTGTCCAGCACCGCCTCCCTGCCTCAGTCAGCATCTCTCCCCAGAATGACTACAATGACTCTCCAGATTAAGGTTGCCCCACCCTGCCGAGAGAATGAGGTGCGTTCTATGCACTCAGTGGGTCTTTCAAGCCCCCTCATCCTCAGTTGGTGGTCGTTCTTCTTATTTCACTGATAAACTAGAAGCAAGTTAAAGAGAACATCCGCCAGGTGCTGCCTCCACATCCACACGGGTATCCGTGTCCATTCGTCCTGCCTTCCTCCCTGTTACTCCGATGGACTGTTGCTTTCTCCCCTGAAGGCAACACTTGCCTTCTAGCTCCCACTCCTTCTTACCTGCTTGGTGACTTTGCTCCAATGATTCTCCCCCTCCAGCGTCAGTTTTCCAGTCTCTATTAGTTCATTCCCATCAACAAACAAACACACTATCATCTATTGCACTGTAAAAAAGAAAATTCTCACTAAACCTCTCTCACCCACCTCCCTAAACCACTGCTCCAGACTGAACCTCTCCCCTGAACTTCAGCTTCATGTATCCCCGTCCCCATGGATGTCTAAAAGGCCTCTCAAAGGGAACATGTCCAAACGGAAGTCCCAGCCTTCCCGAACCTGCCTTTTGTGCAGTCTTCCTCATCCCAGCAAATGGGGACATAGCTCCTCCAGCTCCCCAGGACCAAGACCCTGACTCTTCTCTTTTTCTTATCAGAAAATCCTGTCACTTTGCTGATGACTTTTCACCACCAACTGGCTTACCCTCATGTAAGCTGCCACCATCCCTCATCTTCTAAATTACTGCTGCAGCTTGCTAAACAGCCTCCCTGCTTGTTCTGCCTTTGTCTCTCTGCAATTCATTCTCAGCATAGCAGCTAGAGTAATCTTTTAAACATAAGTTAGGTGATGCCTCTCCTCTGCTCTGAAGCCCCAATAACTCCCCGTCTCACACAGGGTGAAAGTCGGGGCCCTTATGTGACATGAGCCCCAGTCAGCTCTCTGAGCCCATCATGCTCTGCTCTCCTGTAGCTCATCCCAGCTGTACTGGTCTCCTGGCTATTTCTTGAACATACCAGGGATGCTTCAGCTCAGGACCCCTGTACTGACTCTTCCCTCTGCCCAGAAAGCTTTCTCACCCGCTTTCTCCCCACTCTTCAGGTCATTACATGAATTCACCGTCTTACTAAGGCTTCCCTGATGCCCTACATGAAACTGCACCTCCTCCCACACCACAGGGCAGACACTCCGTCTTCCTGCCTGCCTTCTTTTTCTCCAGACCAACTATATCTGACAAGTTCCACGTCAGCTTCGTAAGAGCAGGGAGACTTTTGTTCACTTGCTGTACACTCGTGCCTAGAACACTGCCTAGTCTAGAGACAGTAGAAAATACTAGGTGAATTAATAAACCTTTGTTTCCAAGGCTAATACCTGATGTTGGGAAGTGGGCAAAGCAACAGCTGCTCCCATTATTCTGATGATTAAAATATAAATTTTAACAGCTTTTTGGTGGCTACCTGGGCAATAAGAATCCAAATCTTAAAGTGTAGATATTATTCAACCTGGTAACTCCACTTCTATAATTGGATCTAAAGAAATTATCATGGATATGTGCAAAAAATAAGTTTGCATAAGGAGGTTGTTGCAGAACTCTCTGTACTAGTGAAAAAATTGAAATAATCCTAACAGTCAACCAAAAGGAATTTGGGAGGATAAACTCCAGGACATCTACACAGTGGAGTTCTATTCAGCTAGTTATGATATTATAGAAGATGATGTAATGACATACAATGTTAGTAATAAATAATACATAATAAAATCAAATTTGGGGAAATAACAAAGTAGGTAGAAAAAATAACCGGGAGTAGATTTTCTCTGTTTATCTCTGAATGATGGGCTCATACACAATTTTATTTCCTTTTGCTTGTATGTATTTTCTAACATACAAGATAAGATAAGAAAAAGTTCTCACTACTAGAATGAGAAAATGTCACTAATAACATTGGTTAATATTTACTGGGCACTTACAATGCACCAAGTATTTCACAGGTGCCGTCTTGTTTAATTCTCAAAGAGGCACTAGGAGGTGGGTACTACGATCATCCTCATATTGCAGCTTTGGGATTTGAGGCTTACTGAGCTTAAGAATTTGTCCAAGTTCACACAGTAAAGAGCCCAGACTTTGGTCTGCACTCTTTGGTGCTATGGAGGACAAATAAGAGATGAACGGTTCTTTTTTTCTTTTATGATCCAAATCAGACACAACTTCAAAGCCAAGCAGAACAAGGACCCCAATTCCTGACACTGAATTTTCACGTAACTGCTCCACTTCACCTCTGCTAGCCGCTGCCACAAGCTCCTATCCTCCCCATTGCCTTGTCTCCCCAGGCATCAGCTCCTTCCCTCGCACCCAGCCGGCACCCCCCGTAAGCTGCAGCAGCCCCTTAGGATTACTGGGAAGCACCTCTGTAGTTACAGTTAATGAGTTAGGAGACTCCAGAATTACAACCATAGAAATAGAATATGCAAAAATGAAGGATATTTACAGTGTGTCAACTAAGGAAAGACTATTTTTTTAATTGAGCTCCCAGACCTCACCAAGTAGAAACTTAGCCAAAAAAAAAAAAACTGGATAATCGGTTTGAGGCCAAGGGTTGATCATTCCTACTGAAGAATGAAGGAAAATATACAAGAGGAAATGAATGATCTGTTTCCGTATAGCTACAAAAGGTCTCCAACTTCTCAATTACTATATTGAACATGCAACAATGACTAGTTTCAAGAAGGAGAAAATAGTCATTGTAGTAAATGCATGCTAAGAAAACACTGCCTCTGCGTTAGGCTGTTGCCTTCATCAAGGAGTTGAAATGACTAGAAGAATTTGATTCCGCACATTCAAGGCAAGCGCACCCTCAGAGAATGAGTTTAGGACCGAGCAGATGCCAAATCTGAGCTGGTCCCTCTGCCTCCACTCCTCACTGCCCTCTGTCCCTTCTCCACACAGAAGTCCGAATAATCACTTCAAAGACACAAATCAGAGCTTGCCACTATTCCCCATTGAGTCTCTCTTCCCTTGGAACTGGCACAGTGGCTCACGCCTGTAATCCCAGCACTCTGGGAGGCTGAGGCAGGTGGATTGCTTGAGCTCAGGAGTTCAAGACCAGGCTAAGCAAGAGTGAGACCTGATCTCTACTAAAAATAGAAAAACTAGTGGTGGTGGGCACCTGTAGTCCCAGCTACTAGGGGGGCTGAGGCAAGAGGATCACTTGAACCCAGGAGTTTGAGGTTGCTATAAGCTGTGACACCACAGCACTCTGGACAACAGAATGAGACTCTGTCTCAAAAAATAATAATAGTAAAATAAAATAAACATCTTCTCCTGACTTCCTTTCTCATGTGGAGAGCAGAACGAGGATGCACTCTTGCAAGGGTGTCCAATCTTTTTTTTTTCTGCTGCACAATGGAAGAAGAATTGTGTTGGGCCACAGATTACACAAACACTAAAAAAGCTGATGAACCAAAAAAAAAAAAAAGGTCCGTGCATAATATTTCATACCACAGATAAGCAAAACATTCTCAAATAATCCACATGCAGCCCACAGGCCACAGGTTGGATGTACGTGGTGTGTCCCGGGCCCTGCCCCCATCTGAGACTCTGTCTCTTCCACAAATCTCCTCTCTCACTAGCACACAGACGCACTGACCTTCCTAGTCCTCCTCAGCCACACTCTCTCCTGCCTCGGGGCCTCTGCACTGGCCAGTCTCTCCTGGTGCAGCTGGCTGCTTGTTTTCAGTAAGATCTCAGCTCCCGCGTCAACAATGAGAAAGGTCTCCCCAACCCGTCTAGCATCAAGTGCCTCTCTGCCCCGCCTGTCCTCTCTAGCATGTCACCCATGTTGTTCTTCACAGCACTTTCCACCACCTGAAATCGTCAAATTTATATATGAACTTTGTTATTGTCTGTCTCCTCCCACTGAAACTTAACTCCATGATGGCACTAACAATGCCTGTCTTGTCCACCACACACACTTGGCTTTAATAAAAATTTATGGAGTGAGAAAATGAAGGAAAGATAGTGAAAAAGAATCATGTGAGCATGGACAAGAGTTACTCAAGAAAACTACAGGAACTCCAGGCCTGGAAGGATAACCAGGGGTAAACCAACCAGAACCCGAACAAGCTAACTCTCCTTCCCCTTTTCTCACTGGTATATCCAACCTCCTTCTGCATCTTCAAAATCAAACAACTCCAAAAGCAATGGCTAAATTCTTCTTGAATTGAATAACTTAATTTTTAAACAAGTTCAAGTGACATGGATCACTTCTGATACCCAGAAGAGCCAGCTTGAGGTTCACTGAGATTGTTTCTGGTCACGAGACCAGCAGTGTCTCAGCTAGAGACTTCTCTGTGTCTAAAGATAAAAGTGATGGGCTCTCTCTCTTTCGCCTCCTTCTTCCTTCCTTCTCTGCTCTCTTTTCTTTCTCTTCCCCCTGGCTCTTATCTACTCTCTCTCTTCTCTTCCCCACTCTCTCCTTATCTTTCTCTCCTCCTCGGTGCTGCTCTGCAGCCTCCCTCCCCCCACCAATAAAGACTTTTCGTAGGAAAAAAAAAAAGATAAAAGTGATGCAGAGCCGCACATGTAACTAGAATAGGTGTTGGCGCAAGGAAATAAATAAACAAAACCTATTTCAAGCCAGCTCCTTTCCCATCACGAGGCCTGAAACCTACCCTAACAGAAAGCATCCTAGCAAAAAAGGTATGAAATCTTGTCTACTTTTGTGCCTGAAATGCCATAGTGCTGCCTTACAACAGATTTTAGCTGCTATCCCATGCTTTTATTTCTGGTAATACTTATGCAAAAGAAAAGAAATTGAAGGCTTAATCTCTCCGTGTGTTAGACATCTGTTATAGGCTGAATTGTATTTCCCCCAAAATTCATATGCTGAAGCCCTAACCTTCAATACCTCAAGATCTTATTGTATTTGGAGATAAGGTCTTTTAAAAGGTAATTAGGTAAAAATAAGATTTAAATCTTATCAAAAATAACTCAGGTGCTTATAAGAGGAAATGTTGATACAAATACATATGAACAGTGAAAAAACCTTCTGGGTATATAGCAAGAAGAAGGCCAAGGACAGAGGCCTCAGAAGACGTCAACCTGCTGACACCTTGACTTTGGACCTCCATCCCCCACCATGTCTGCTGTTTCAGCCATCCATGCTGTGTTGGGTTATGGGAGCCCCGCAAACCACCACACTATCTACACTGTCCGTTTTAATTGTTACTATATCAAATAGTTGTTCCCTTTCTATCTAAGGCTTCCATCTCCTGGGCAATCTCACCTCAGCTCTTGTCGCCTCAGCCATAGCCCAAGGGGAAACCAGAAGGAGTCTGTGTCCAGCTGCCACAAGATAAATGCACAAAACCCGTAAGAAGCAAAGATCTTTTTTCTATACATATCTCCATAATAATGAACAAGAAAAAAAAGTAAATGAATCATTTGGGAAATAAGGAATTGAGGAATCTTTCCCTGGTATGACACCAGGCTCAAGATCCAGCGCTTGTGAGACTAAGATTGTAACACCTTTTCACTGATTGGATTAATTCCCGTTCAAGGAAAAATAAATAGGACAATAAACATATATCCAAAATATGTAAAAATTCCTCTAATTACAGAGTATTGCCTATAGCAAATTAATGTGTATTTGTGATAGTTTCATGCAAATTCGACCTTATAATATTTTTTTTAACTTCTGGAAGTCAAAACGCACCAAACATACACATACTTTGTGCAGGCAAGGGAGACTTCCCACATACGTGACACACAGAAGGTTAGATCCTTATTGTGGAAGACAGTTTACAAATACACAAGGAAAAGACACTGTCACAATATGAAAAAGTGATTCACAAAACAAGAAATTCAAATGTTCTACTCTAGGGGATTTTTCATCTGTTATGTGCTTGTCTGAAGGCAATGTTGAACAAAAAATGTCCTTGCTTGTGGTACATTAAACCCAATTTACAATCACAGAAGTTCAAATTAAAATAATGCAAGGGAATAATCAGAGAGAGGCAAACAGATTTGTGAACAAGGATGTTAATTGTGCTATATATACCAGTGGAATACAGGAACCACCTTGATGCTCAACAAGTGGTGATAAGTTAAATAAGTTGATACAGACACTAAGTTTTTTCTAAAAATATTTAATGTTATTGGAAAATTCTCACAAAATATAGACCAAAAAAAAGCATAATACAAAACCAGAGATAGCGATAGTCTGTTACCAATATGTTAAATTCTACATTTTCTACAGTAATCTTATTATTCTAATAATTAAGAAGAAAGTATTAAAATAACCAACATGAATGCTTTTGACAATGATGCCATCTTGTAAGTTAATCGCCAAATAAACTGTCTAAAAACATTCTTTTTTTTTTTTACTATCATTATTTAACCAACAGATAAAAATTGTATATATTTGGGGTGCCTAACATGATGTTTTAAAATATGTATAAATTCAGTTTTTTGAACGCTCACAATTTGGGCAGTCCCTTAATGCTGGAAGCAACACAAATCAACCTTTTTAATTGAGCAATAAAATGCTACTATATTGTGTAAATTATTTTTAAAGGAAGGTTCAGAGACGAGCGTGGCGTTTGCAGGAGGAGCGCGGCCTGCAGCCCCGCTGGCGCCCCTGGAGCCCGAGCCCCGCGCAGGCCGGGGCGGCCCGGCGCTCTGCAGATGGCCGGCGCCCACGGGAGGCCCTGCAACCCGGCTTCCTGCCTGCGGGACGCACCTCGGGCCCGCGCCGGGGGGTCAGAAACCTGTTGGAGCCGTTCCTTTATGCCTGGTCCTTCTTATTTGTAAATATTTATTTCCCTCTCCCAGGACTCAGAACGAATCACTGCCACTCGTCTTTAATAATAAATGGTGAACTTCAAATGCGGCAGAACTCAACCGACTAATCAGCGCTCGCCGGGAGGTGCGCCACCGTCTGCAACCTACCGGCGCACATGAAAGACGGAACATTTCCTGCTCAGCTCTCGGTGGCCTAGAATAAACTTGAACCAAATGGGGAGATGTCCAGGCGGCTGCCCCCCGAGCTCTGGCTGCGGGGGCCCGGGATCCATCTGCCTCGGGGACACCCCCCCCCCCCAACGCCCCGCGGCTCTGCCTGCCACACAATCTGGGCTGCCGTTCCCTTGGGTTTTTAATGCTTCCTTTTAATAAAACTGGCTGTTCAGTCGCAAACCATTCAGCCCTCCTGGTTTTGCGGAGAGGGACCGGCTCGCCCCTCGACAGCCCTAGGCAAACGTGGGGGCGCCGCGCCAGGGTGGGCGACTTGGGGCAAGCCCGTGGTTACCCGGGGTCTTCCAGCCCCTTGTTCTTCAAAAGCTTTTTGTATTCACTAGGAAAGGTAAGGATCGGCCCTGGGAAGGTTTCATTTTGGAAAGTAAAAACCCAACCATAAGGACCACCCTGTACACTCATGTGCGCCTCGCACGAGCCTCGCAGGACCACTTCACCTACAGCTGATGGAAAGTATAATCCGGCCTTTAGATACGTTGAAAGATTCTCGGCCCTGTCACAAGGATAAAGATACTGAAAATGTGTTGAGCCATAACCCTTATTTATCTAAAATTCTCTTTACTCCAGATGTAATTTAAATTCTACATTGCCCATTCTGATAAAGGCCTGAGGGTTTGAAGCTGGTGATTATAGTTCACACCGCAGCTTTAAATGAGAACTGTATTGCTCCCACATTATTTCATGTTTTGTATAACACAGACCTGAACGGATCCTAAGTGAAATTTGTTTTCAAATTTAACACATTTCTGTTACATTTTTAAACGTGAATTAATTTAGATTAGGTTGCAAGCACCATAGGGACTGATATGAATGCCTCCTTCACACAGAGGCCTGCAAATTTACTTTGAATTCTACCCGTTTAATAATCCCCTAGGTATGCAGAAAAGACTGGAACCTGCTTTTCTACAACTGGTCGCTGAAAACGCCTTGCATCTTTTCAGTGATGAGCTTGGAGTGCCCCTCTGTGGACAAAAGTGGGTACTGTACTTTAAGTCTTGCTAGTTGACTTTGTGTTTGGGCCTGCAACTTCAGGTTCCTTACTTCGGCATCAATGAAGTCTGATGTTAAATATTACGTTGACATATCTGTGAGTTGAATCTCACTTCTTTTCTTCTATTGAAACTTACTTGTTTAAAACAATGAATGGAGCTATGTGAGCTATGACGCCATGACACCCTACCGAAGGTGACAAAGTGACACTGTCTCCTCTTCTCCCAAAACTTTCCAACTCATGATGAAAGGTGAGGACATTTCCTTGCAAAGTCCATAGTTGTGTTAGTCCCTCTTCTGATGTTTCGGTGCAGATAAAATGAAGGAGTAAAAAATAGGTGTTATCTCATGCACCACCTCTCAGCAATTAACAGTGGCTGCTACAGAAAGCTACGGAGACCAGATTTGGGCTCAGAAGGAAAAGAGTTAACACAATGCAGAAAGTGAGTTAATTACTTGGCCTCCAAAGAGCTAAAATGTGTATTATTGACCTATAACAGAGCTAGCCCTTGCCTAGGTGTCCCCCATCTATTTCATTTATTTCAGTCCTTGTTTTTGTTTGTTTGCTTATCTTGGTTTTTTGTTGTTGTTGTTGTTGAGACAGGGTCACTTTGACACCTTTGGTAGAGTGCCATGGCACTCATAGAGAGCTATGGCATATAGCTCACAGCAACCTCAAACTCTTGGGCTCAAGCAAGCCTCTTACCTCAGCCATCTGAGTAACTGGAACAACAGACTCACTCTTGCTCAGGCTGGTTTGGAACACCTGAGCTCAGTCAATCCACCTACCTTTGCCTCCCAGAGAACTAGGATTACAGGCATGAGCTACCCCTCCTGGCCTTCAGTCCTTGTTTTAATCTTTAAAAATCAAAATGGTGTATTCATCATATCTCCTTAACCCTGCCAAACAATAAACCCATTTTATTGATATGATACATAGTAGTAGAAAACTCACCTTCTGCAATTATTGCTGTAGCTTCTATCCTGACTTTGCAGACTCTAACCTGCTCCATAGAACCTGCCATTCTATTCCTCAAACTTACTTTGTGCTGGTGTGCTCAGTCATGCAGCCTATCAGTAGGAACTGGTAGGGGGGAAGAGGGATTAATGATTATGACATTATAAACTGGGACTATCCTGGGCAAACTGGGACATACGGCCACCCTATTCATAAACCCTAACATTCAAGGACCAGGGTCACTGTGCCCTCCCGGAATGTGATGAGCAGCTAAGTAACCATATGCCTGCTATAGCTTACAGCTCCATGAATTTTCCCCAGTCAACATTCTTCACAGTGTCTATTCTGCCTGGTCACAAGCTGGTCTATAGGTTGTTCTATCTACAAATCCGAGACTTGCCGAGACTCTTTGCAAGCTTCAAACTAACTTCGGGAGGAATCTTAAATATCTGCCTTCAAAGGCTGCCTATTACTGGACCTGCAGAAGTTGAGTACAGAGATGATGATAGGTCTATTTAAAAAGTGTACTTCAGGCGAGGCTTTTTTTTTCTTTTTTTTTTTGAGACATAGTCTCACTCTGCTGCCCAGGGCTAGCACTGTGCACAGCAGCAACTTCAAACTCCTGCCTCATCCTCCCCCATAGCATACAGACACCTGCCACAATGCCCAGCTAATTTTTTTCTATTTTTTAGTAGAGATGGTTGTCTCTCTCTTGCTCAGGCTGGTCTCGAACTCTTGAGTTCAAGGAATCTTCCCACCCTGGCCTCCCAGAGTGCTAGGATGACAGGTACAATCCACCACATCCTACCAGTAAGTCATATTTTCAATCTGCTGGAGAAACTAGCCCGGTAATTAAACCCTATAGTGAAACTTCTTAAAACTCTTTTTGAAATCCAGATAATTTACTGACTTACAAATGTGGGTCTTTGTGGACTTGGTTTTCTTAAAGAAGAGAAAGCATGGCCTAGAACTTTGGTTTCCCTCATAGGTGATGAACATTTACCTGAGCCACATATTCAACTTATACTCAAATTAGAGATATTTTCATTAGGATGCTTTTTTTTTGAGACAAAGTCTTTCTTTGTTGCCCTCAATAGAGGGCCAACATAGCTCATAGCAACCTCAGACTCTCAGGCTCAAGCAATCCTCTTGCCTCAGCCTCCCTAGTAGCTGGGACTATAGGCACCCACCACAACACGGGCTATTTTTTTAGAGACAGGGACTTGCTCTTCCTCAGGCTGGTCTCAAACTCTTGAGCTCAAGCAATCCACCTGCCTCAGCCTCCCAGAGCAGAGGGATTACAGGCATGAGCACTGCACCCAGTCCATTAGGACGCTTTTAATTGCAAGTGGCCAAAACCTAAATCTGTCTTATACAATAAAAGTAGTACATTGGCTCATATAACTGAAAATTCAACTCAAGCTTCAGGCAAGGATTGATACAGAGGTTCCCATAGTGTCACCAAAATGTTAGTTTCTTTCCCTTTTCCTGTTTTATCATCCCAGGTATTGGCTTCCTCCAAAAGACAGATTAATGGAGCCAAACAACATTATCACAGCTGCTCAAAGGAGGTAATCCATGTTCTCTAAGAGGATCAGCAAATGAAAATGGTGAAATCATTTGAAAAGACACATTTCCTTCCAAAAAGAAAGTAATCTACAGATTAGACAGTAGCAAAACTTTCCTTGTTGTGAGTGTGTTTAGGTTCATGAGAGAGGAACTTGTCTTTCATTACAGTACAAATGTTAGGATACCCGTTAAGGGAGACTATGCTGAGTACCAACACGTACCCCAGGCTTCCCGTATCACACCCAACTATGCTGGAAGAAACCTTCCCGAGTACATACTCTTCACTCTTCAGGGAGGTGAGACCCAGGGAGAGGAATTGAATGTAAAACTTCATTTGATTAGAACTGAAGAAACAACAGGGAAAGGGGAGAGAAAGGGGAGGGGAGGAGGGGAGGATGGGTAAAAGGAGGGGGATTGCAGGGATCATGCCTATGATTTATCTTATAAGGGTACATGTGAATCTTTCTAAATGTGGATTATAAATGTCTTAACACAACAACTATGAGAATGACATGAAGGCTATGTTAGCCAACTAGATGAAAGTATTTCAAATTGTATATGGAAACAACATACTGTACCCCATGATAGTATTAATGTGCACAGACATGATTTAATAATAAAAATTTAAAAATAAAATAAAACAAAAAGAACTGAAGAAACACTAAAATGTGAGTGGGGATCATATTAGTGCATTTGTCAAGAAACAACTGAAAAGCAGACTCTTACCCAAAACTTTAACCACTCAAGAATAACCAGGCCCACCAATGAAGACTCTGAGATCCAGTTTCAGAAAACAAGCTCACCTTGTTCTGATACCCACAGCTACTACTTGACCTAACATGGTGTTTTCTAAATCGAGGTACACACGTGAAAAAGAATATGTTCTATATTGTAGAAAATATAACCAATATGTCAAGCTCATGATCTCAGAGTGAGACTCTAGTTTACGTATGAGTGGCATTCCAGCTTTTACATTCTGTTTTTAACCTTTAGTACAGGATTCAGAAATAACTATGAACCTTCCACAGAGTCAACCTTGCACATTGAAAGCACATTTTACATGCTGACACATTCACAGAAAAATCTTTGGATACTCTGGATATGTATGAAGGTTTAGAGGAAAAAAATATAAAGCTTTAAAAACTGTCAGTCTCATTAATGTTAGGCCATTGGCGCCTTTGTCATTTTTTTTTTAACTTTTCAAAGGGATGGAGCTCATTGGTTTTCACCCAGTCATGCTCTCACTCTTGTATTTGTTTTGCAAGGAACTTCAACTCTCTTCTGTATGTAATCTTCAATCTGCCAAATTGTATGCATGACTTATGTTGGTGTTAAAAGATAATTGCTCATTTGAACATTCTAAATCTAGCCTTCCATGGCAAGTTTACATTCCTCATGCAAGATAAGTGAATGGGGACATCACAAAACCAGAGCAGTGAGGAACACTGCTTGATCATGGTGAGTAAGATCAGTTTTGTTGTCTTAATTGCCTTGTTTAAATTCCTGTAAAGAACTGGTTGTAAATACTTTAAACCCTATTAAAGAAGCACTTGAAACAAGAAGGCCTCAGATTTCTGCTTCTGGCAGGAAGAGAGATTAAATATCCTGAAAGGTCCTTCCCCCAGAAAAAAACAAGTAGCTCCTGGATAAATCATCCTTTACTGCATTTCTGAATTGTAAGGAAGGATGGAAATCTTTAGGTATTCCTCCAAGAATAAATTTTTAAAATGCAAGATGGTGACTGGTGATTAAAAGGGGAGAGTGGACTGCTTAAAGGCAAAAGCCAAAGTTGAAGCTTTGGTAGCTAAACTAATTCTTGAGCTAGAAGCAAGTACAGGAGTTGAAACTGAAAGTCCCACTTTAAGCTGAGACTCTCAAAAAACACAAAATTACTCCAAATCAATAGTTACCCTATTTCCCACCAAAAGCAAAATAGATTTTTTCTGGTAAAAAAAAATCCACAATGGATCCCTACAGATTAAAAGCAAACAAATATACTCTAAAAACTAAAATCAGCAAATACACATGCAAACAAGTCATCATTAAGGTAAGTCATCAATAGCTACAGTAGTTTTAAGCCTGCAAGAATTTATATTTTGGAATTGTCAGATACAGAATATAAAATTGCAATCTTTAAACTAAGTAATTTAAAATGTGTTCATGAAATGATTGTTTAGAGACTGCCAATATAGCATGCAGATTTAAAAGTAAAAACAAAAAGAGTTTTTAGAAATAAAAAATATAATTGTTAAAAAAGAAAACTTAACAAATAGTTTAAGTTGCATATTTGATGTAGATGAAGAAAGAATTAGTGAACTGGATGATATATATGAAAGAAATATCCAGGATCCATTATGGAGAAAAAAAGAGGTAGATATTAAATTAGAGAGATTAAAAGATAAAAAGGCTTTAATATACATACAGTCAGAATCCTAGAGAAAGGAATAGAGAATGGAGGAGCTATAATAGTTGAGGAGAAAATGACAAAGAATTTTCCAGAACTGATGAAATACACAAGGTAAGTAAAAAGAAAGACACACATTGTAGTAAAATTACAGACCATAAAAGACAAAAGAAGATATTAAAAGTTACCTGGAAAAAAGATGATTAGCTTCTCAATGGTAACAATAGAAAACAAAACGAATGATAATAATATATAGTCAACAAAGCTATCCTTTCAAAAATAAGAAAATAAAGACATTTTTAAGTTGAACACAAAACTAGAAAGTTTGTTGCCAACTGCTCTTCACCATAGGAACTTCTAAAAATGTCCTTGAGTAGGAAAGACACTTATTGCAAAGGAAAGTTTGAAATGTGGAAAGAATAAATCAGTACATATGTGGATAATTCTTTTTTTTTTTTTCCTATTGAGACAGATTCTCACTCTGTTGCCCAGCTAGAATGCCATGGCCTCAGCCTAGCTCATAGCAACCTCAAATTCCTGGCTTCTCGCGATCTTCCTGCCTCAGCCTCCTGAGGAGCTGGACTATAGGTGCCCACCACAATGCCCAGCTAATTTTTCTATTTTTAGTAGAGACAGTGTCTAATTCTTGTGCAAACTCCTGAGCTCAAGGGATCCTCCCACTTGGCCTCCCAGAGTGCTAGGATTACAGATGTGAGCCACCATGCCCAGCCCAGATGTAGATAATCATAAGGTGATATTATATGTATGAAAAAAAGAAAGACAAAGACAAAGAGGAGGAAAAAAAAAAAAAGAAAGAAGGAGAGAAAGAGAAGGGGGAGATCTAATTTATAATGTTTAAAAAGTAAAATATAACACTAAAGTTTTTATTTTCAATGGCATTTGAATCAGAAGTGAGTAGCCGATTGGAAAGTGTTCTAAGATTCTTGGATTTTTTTTTTTTTTAGGAAAACATTGAACTTATTGGCTATGTTAGTTCATGTTGCATTGCTATAAAAGAATACCTGAGACTAGGTAATTTATAAAGAGAAGAGGTTTATTTGGCTCACCGTTCTGCAGACTGTGTAAGAAGCATGGTGCCAGCATCTACTTCTGGTGAGGGCCTCAAGGAGCTTCCAATCAAGGCAGAGGAGGGTGCAGGCAAGTCACATGTCAAGAGAAAGAGGAGGGGGTGCCAGTCTCTTTTGAACAATCAGCTTTACGTGAACTAATACAGAGAAAACGCACTTATTACCATAGGGGGAGGTTCTAAACTATTAATGAGGGATTTGCCCCCATGACCCAGACACTGCCCACCCCAGTACACTAAGGATCAAATTTCAACATGAGTTTTGGAGGGGCCAAACATGTAAACCATATCACTTTAAACCTATTTAAATGTAATATGAGTGATAAAATTTCAACATTAATTACTAAAAGAAAACAATATGGCTCTCACCTGTAATCCCTAGCACTCTGGGAGGCCAAGGTCAGTGGATTGCCTGAGCCTAGAAGTTCAAGACCAGCCTGAGCAAAAGTGAGACCCTGTCTCTAAAAATAGCTAGGCATTGTGGTGAGCACCTGTAGTCCTAGCTACCCAGGAGGCTGAGGCAAGAGGATTACCTGACCCCAAGAATTTGAGGTTGCTGTGAGCTATAACACCATAGCACTCAAAGTAGAACAAAAAAGTAAGACTCTGTCTCAAAAAAAAGAAAAAAAAGAAAGAGGGCAGCACCTGTGGCTCAAAGGAGTAGAGCACTGGCCCCATATGCTGGAAGTGACAGGTTCAAACCCAGTCCTGGCCAAAAACTGCAAAAAAAAAAAAGAAAGAAAGAAAGAAAGAAAGAAAAGAAAAGAATAAATTATTTTAACTAGTCTGGGGAAACATTTGTATAAGAAAAAAATTTAGGCAAAAAAAAAAAAAAAACTGAATTAATTTTGGCTCAGCACCCATAGCTCAGTGAGTAGGGCACCAGCCACATACACCAAGACTGGTGGGTTTGAGCCCGGCCTGGGCCTGCTAAACAACAATGACAACTCCAACCAAAAAATAGCCTGGCATTGTGGTAGACGCCTATAGTCCTAGCTACTCAGGAAGCTGAGGCAAGAGAATCACTTAAACCCAGGAGTTTGAGGTTGCTATGAGCTGTGATGCCACAGCACTCCACCGAGGGCACATAGTGAAACTCTGTCTCAAAAAAAAAAGGCTGGGTGTGGTGGCTCACACCTGTAGTCATAGAGCTGTAGGAGGCCAAGGCAGGTGGATTGCCTGAGCTCAGAGGTTTGAGACCAACTTGAGCTGCAGTGAGCCAGAGTGAGACCCCATTTCTACCCCCAAAAAAGCTGGGCATTGTGGCAGGTGCCAATAGTCCCAGAAAGAAAAAAAAATTAAAAATAATAATAATAATAAAACTTCAAACTAAGATGAGTGAAAGCCAGCTGAAATTGAAAGCAAAATTTAAAAAAACAATAATTTTTAAAAGGCAAGGGTAAAAAAGCAAGTGAAACAAGAGGAAACTATGTTAATAGAAATAAATCCAAATATATCAATAATCACAACAAATGTAAATGGATTAAATATCAGTTTTTAAAATTGGGGTTTTTTTAAATCTAGCTATACTATCTATAACAATCACACCTAAAAATGTGGAAAGGTTAAAAAAAAAAAGAAACGTCAAACAAATACAAATAAGAATGCAGAAGCCACTACATTAACATCAGGTAAAATAGAATATAGGACAAGGAGGATCACTGGGAGTAGAGAAGGATACTATATAATGATTAAAGTCTTTTGGTTTTTGTTTTTCTTTCCTGCAGTTTTTGCAGGGCTGGGTTTGAACCAGCCACCTCCAGCATATGGGACCAGTGCCCTACTCCTTTGAACCACAGGCGCTGCCCCATGATTAAAATTTTTAATCCACTATGTGACTAGAACAACTTTAAACCCGGATGTACATAATAAAATTGCATCAAAATAATTATAGGATATTTTAGCATACCTCAAAGTAGTTATTTGATGATTTAGAAGATAGCAAATTAATATAGCTAAAGAATATTACATAACAAAATTTGTATAACTAGCATATGCTAAAATTGTGCACCAGACCATATTTTCTGGTCAAAAAGTAAAGAAACAATAATACACATTTGATGAAAGACTTCCAGAAGTTTTATGAATCATCATCAGAATAACTAAAACTTCTTTTATTCAAGAAGTTTTATGGGCTCGGCGCCTGTGGCTCAATCGGCTAAGGCGCCAGTCACATACACCTAAGGTGGTGGGTTCGAATCCCCAGCCCGGCCCGCCAAACAACAATGATGGCTGCAACCAAAAAATGGCCGGGCGTTGTGGCGGGCTCCTGTGGTCCCAGCTACTTGGGAGGCGGAGGCAGGAGACTCGCTTGAGCCCAGGAGTTGAAGGTTGCTGTGAGCTGTGATGCCATGACGCTCTAC
>CAUYQV010067546.1:0-44349 GCA_963574575.1 Galagoides demidoff
CCCCTCTCTCCCCTCCTCTCCCCTCTCCTCACCTCTCCTCCCCCTCTCTCCCCTCTCCTCCCCACTCCTCTCCACACCTCCCCTCTCCTCCCCTCTCTTCCCTCTTTCCTCCCCTCTCTCTCCCCTCTCCCCTCTCTCCCCTCTCTCCCCTCTCCTCCCCCCTCCTCCCCTCTCCTTCCCTGATGGTCAGGGCCACTCAGAGGTGTAGTGTGGAGTGGGTGGGGAGCCCTCCTGCTTCTGGCAGGGTGAGAGGCAACACCAAAGGACATCAGCTCACTTTCAGATGAATTTACAATTCATTTTAAAAATGAACATCTGTCTAAATTCTCAGGGGGATAAAATAAATAAAATTAAATTAAAGGAACAACAATTATAAAAATTCAACCCTAGGAGAACCTGTCTTCACACGAGCAATTACTGAATTTCACAGTTTCACAATAATAATAATTTGTAATGATGCATCTAGTAATCGCCTCTGACCACTCTACAAATTTCAAATAAATTCAGGTAAAATTATCTTAGGGATTTAGGGATGATTGCAAATTAAAATGTTTATTATATCCACCCTGATTTGTAATTTGACATTAGATAACAATGCTAAATTATTCCAACATATTTTAAAGTCCTAGAACATTGAATTCTTCAAATACTGTTGTCAATGAAGATTCTGATGGGCAAAATACTGACATTGATAAGAGTCAATAGGCCTTCTAAAGAAGGAAGACCAACTCACCTTATCACCTTTTTAAAGTAATTAGAAACGGTAGAGGCTAGAGCTTAAGCACTGGGTCCGACTGAGTTGAAAATCTGACTTCCTAATTTACTAATTTCATGACCTTAACCTCTTTACACTTTAGTTGTCTCACCTACAAAAGAGAAATAACATCTTGTGCATCCAGCTGTTGTAGCATTTAAAAGAGATGATTTACAAAGTATTTTTACACACGATTCATGGAACACAGAGATAAAGAAGTAATAACTATAATTATTGTGGGAAAATGAAGGATTTAGAGATGCCACAATTTGAATACTCACAAATACGACAGCTTTATGCAACACCTGATTTCAGGAAATGTTTAAAGTAGCTTAAAAGTATTTAAAATACAGGAAAAGTCACTAAGTCTAAATGTAAACAATAAAAAGAAAGTAGGGGGAGGTGAGGTTTAAAAAACATAAAACGTCAGAAAAGATGACCTTTACCAGTTATTCACTGTATGAGCTTAAAGATAAAGTAAAACAGTTATTTAGGAAAACCAATAATCAACTGATACTTCAGCAAGACAGCAGTTTGCTCATGAGTTCTTCAGCAGGGGGTAATGTGCTTACAAAAGATACATTTTACAATCTACTTCTCAACATAGTTTCCTCACAAATTGCAGTGATACTTTGCTTTGGTAAGATTAGAAATCCCATACTAAGTAACAACAAGCACTTCTTAAATTTGAGAAATTATTACTACAACATGTTTTGTGCTGAGTTTGCCAAAGAATTCCCAAAGGGACCTTTCCTACATGAAGCAGAAATCTATCATAGTCACCCCATCGCACAAGCCCACCACCATCTGGACTGATCCTTCTGGAGGAAGAGGGTCTTCGTGGAGAAAGGAGAAAACAGGTACTTTTTGAATAAATGGAGACTATGTCTGCAAGGAAAGCAAGAATCATACCCGAAGTTGGAATGGTAAGAATTCTGTACAATTTAAGCTTTAACACATCCTAACACTTTTTAAACTCTGTTTTATCTTAGTAAGTAAGGTCAAAACTCTGACAATGAAAGTGATAAGAAATGAGAAAGATTGCATTCCATAACACTGCCAGCTTGGAAAAGAGGAAAAGAAAGGGGATCAGCAGGGGAAGAAGTCTGGGGCTAGACCCTGAACTAGTCCCCCTGGGCAGGGAACACCTGGCAAAGTGGAGCAGTTGGCTAAAAAAATAGAGAGATGTAACATATAACGGGGAGAGTGATGGTATCTGACTTTTACTGGATGCAAACTGAGCACTTTAAGCTGAGTATATATACACATCATTTCAAGTTCACAATGATCCTCAGAGGGAACTTTTACAAAAAGGAAAATGGACACCAAAATGCTGATGACTAACACTTCCACAGGACTAGAAGATGGCAGAGCCAGGATTCAGGACCCAAAGGCAGGCAGGCAAAGTCCAAAGCCCTCTCACAGTGCTCCACCTCAGATGAAAAACCCACTCACACACCTGATGGAGTATCTCACTATCTTAGTTGGCTCTGAACTTTAAAAGCTAACCTTTAGATGTCAGCTCCATCACTGAGAAAAATCACTGCAGTGTCTGTAAATAAGAAGTTACAATTATTCTTATCTACCTATGAAATATAACATTTATGGAGTTTGCAATCATTGATCCAGCAACTCAGAATTTCACTCTCTAAAATCTAAGAGCATTTTGACTATCATTCAAAATGTTAAGAAAATCCTGTCATCAACTTTGAAGAACACATCCATGATGGTTTTGCTCTTAAAGATGAGAGAATCCTTCTATTAGATAACAAGCTTAGAATGAAGAACCCAGCATCACAGCCGGAGCTGGTGAGACCCAGACAGCTGCTCTGGCACCTGTCTCCTGTGCCTTCACCAAGTGACCATGTTTTGTCCTCAAAATGCTGAGAAGGAAGAACTAGAAACTGGTTTGAATTATGTACTTTAAACCCATTACTTTTTCTGCTTTTTTTCTCTCTCTTCCTAGTCTCTGTCTTTCTCAGCCTTCCCCCATGGATTCTCCCCTTCCCCCTTTCACATAGGAGCTGATCATCCTCCCTTGATTAAGGACAGAAATTACTTCTCCAAGAGTGAGTGCTCCAGAGGTGGGGTGGGCCTCTCCTTGCCCACTGCTAATCAGCTGCTAAATAAATAACTGGGGAGAAAAAGTTCCTCAACCTCCCCAAACTAAAAATAAATAAATGAATAAAAATAAAATTGAAATAGTATTTTAAAAGTGTAATCAAGGAAGAAAAAGGTCTGGGCACATGACTCACCCCTGTAATCCTAGCACCCTGGGAGGCCAAGGCAGGTAGATCACTTGAGTTCACAGGTTTGAGACCAGCCTGAGCCAGAGCAGACCCCTGTCTCTAAAAATAGCCAGGCATTGTGGTGGGTGCCTGTAGTCTCAGCTACTCAGGAGACTGAGAGGAGAGAATCACTTGAGCCCAGGAGTATGAGGTTGCTGTGAGCTCTGACAACACGGTACTCTACCAAGGGCGACAAAATGAGACTCTGTCTCAAAAGGAAAAAAAAAAAAAAGGAAGAAAAGAAGATAACTATACAAGACTAGTCATTAAAGTAAATTGATGCCTATCCAGACATCAAAGGACAGAGTAAACAAGGTGACAGAACATAAAGCCACATGGAAATGACCTCACTGTCATCTTTGGCACACAGCGTTATGCATTAATTGCTGCTGTAACCCTCAGTTCTGTGAAAAAAAAAAAAAAAGTTCACTGTTACTGCCTCCGCTAACATAGCTAACATTCATGTGGGAATGATGTTCAAAGTGCTTGTCGTCACACCTCAGCAATACAGGTGCGGACATCTATCAGTCTGCTCATTTAGCGAGTAACCCTGTGGGAGCCTGTCCTGTGACTGGAACAGTGACTTCCTACAGGACAGGGTTGGACAGAGGAATATGGAGCAAGGCAAGGTCCTTGCCTATAAGAGGTTTACACGTTAGATGGAAAAAATGGAAAGTTACAATAAATTACTATTAAATCTGAGTCGATCTATAGTTGGGTATGTCTTTCAGGATATTTAAAATCAGAGAGTATTGAAAAGGAAGAAGAATAAAAATACTTAAAGATTTTGAATTAGGTCATTTAGAGAAAAAAACAATTGAGGAACAATTTAATTGCCTTAAGGAAAGTTTCTGGGGGTATTAATTAACTATTTCAAAGCCAGGCATGGTGTGTACCTTTAGTCGCAGCTACTCAGGAGGCTGATGAGGGTGGATCCCTTGAGCCCAGGAGTTCAAGGCTGCAGTGAGCTATGATTGCACCTGTGAATAACCACTGCCTTGCAGCCCGAGCAACATGGTGAGATGATGAGAGAGAGAGAGAGAGAGAGAGAGAGAGGGAGGGAGGGAGAGGGAGAGGGAGAGGGAGAGGGAGAGGAAGAGAGAGAGAGAGATAAACCAAGCTCTATTTCTACAATAAAATTCAGGAAATGAAGAGAGCTTAGTCTGAGCAAACATAAGGGCAAGCTTGATGACCAGGATTATTAAGATTAAATTTTGCCAAAAAAACCCAAAACCAATAAAACTTTTCCAGATCTAAAATTCTGGAAAATTGATTAATCAAATAAATAGGCACTGTCTTGTTGAAAGGACCAACTACAGAAATTGCTTACAGGAAGAAGAGGCAACTGAACTTGCATCTTTGCAGAGAAGAGAGTAAGAAAGACAAAGACAATAAAATTGGCAAACCTGAGGAAAAAAACTTTAGGCAGACAACTTTAAGAAAAGACAGACTATTTTTTTCCTAATACGTTTGCAGACCTTAAATAAGTTCTGTAATATACTGGTTTTCACTTCAAATGAGCTCTGAATTCTCCCACTAGGGAATTTAACAATACGTGCATGAGTCTCATAATTCAGAAAACACTTCTGTTGTGTTGCATTTGCTATACAAACTACAGTATTTTGCAATCTGTGGGCACATACCAACCTTCAGGTGTCCCCAGGAAGAAGCCAAACTTGTAATAAGCCACCAAGCGTCTTGCTAATCCCCAAGTAAACAATCTTCAAGTAGATAGCCCTTAGAGGTTACTTTTCCATCATGCTGAACTTCAGTTTAGAAAACAGCTACTTAAAATAAAACCTTCAATCTCATGCCAACAATGCAAAGGTGTCAGAAGCTTTATCATTATCTTAACCCTATTAAGCAACAAGCCTTTAGGCAGGACATTTTTTGTTAGAAGTTAATAATGTGTTCATCACACCCACCAAATGGTTAGGAAAAGTAGAGGATGGGCAGAGGTGTCAGAATAAATATTGACAATGAACAGTTGTTGCTTAGCCTTTATGTGTCCATGCTTCCTAACTCAGAGGGATGTGGTAGGAACATGCTACAATAATATATATGAGTATTTCTCATAAAGTTACTCAAACTCAAGGAACTGTTATTATAAACCTATTGCTCTTATCCTAAAAACTGCAAATGGCATGAGAATAGAACATATGAAAGAGATAAGTGATGCCATTTCTGGTCAATGGTCAAAAAACATTTTTTAAAAAATCCCATTAGTCCAACGGATTCACTTAAGCATGTGTATAATAGAGCACCTACTGTGTCCTGTGCATGAAGGGATGTGTTCTGAGCTCTGGCAACAGAAAAATTCCCTGCTATCTGGAATTACAATTATTCTGATGACTATTAGTACATATTATCTGATAAATAACAAAACTGATCTCCCAAGCTAGACAGTTACTTTATTTGACCTCACATGTATAAGAACAACACTTATCAGACACAAAGTAAAATAAAAATAGAAAATCAATGCTGCCATTTGAATATCCATTAAAAATCCAACAACAAATTCTATTTCCATAACCGTGTAAGCCTAACTAACACAAAAAACAAACCAAAACAAAACAAAACAGTTCATTCTTGCTTGTAGTTCTTGGATAATTGTCTCATTTCTTCCATTGCTACGCACCCTCTGATCTGACAGATCAGTGCTTCAACCCTCTCCTCCCTTTCAGGGGCTGTTCCTGTCCTGGGGACACGGATGCTGAGGAACCACCTCCAGCGCCAGGTGGCTTTGATGTGAACAACAGGTCTCAAACAAGTTGGACTTTACCTTAACTGGGATTTATCTAATGCAAATATTGTCAATGCCATTTATTATTTTTATTAAAAAGAAAAACCATTCAAAATAAACTTGGACTATGCTCTTGGAGGTTGGGAATTCACACATCTAAAGCAGAAACTCCAGAGTTAAGTTATGAAAGGAAAGAATTAAAGTAGCTCAGCATTTCAAAATTGCCAGATCTCAAGAAGGAAAAGTTCTTTTGTGTTTTAAAGTTTAACTTAAGCAGTACTCTATCAAGTAAACAGCAAAATTTTTCCTCTCCTATTTTTGGTAAGAAGAATGTAAGTTAGTGTCTTTCTGAAGTGAAAAAAGATAGTTTCTCAAAACTTATATTTTTGCCTATGTGATTCTTTTTTCCTATTCCTAACTAAATCGAAACTGACCAATGAGATTTTGAAAAGAGCCCATTGTTCAACAGTATCCTATAATCACAGAAGTAGTTCTCATTAATCACTGAAATAATCAGTTTCAACAATTAGAAATTATGAGTAATACAATTTGAAGCCCTGCCAGCCTAAAAGACACAATTTGGGAATGGGAGGAGAATATTAGAATGCTTGATTGCAAAAGGAAGAAAAGAAATATTCACACTGAAAGAATGGACTAAATTCGGAATAAAATTATATTTATTTTTTGTCACAATGCCACAACCATTTGGTTCGGTTTAGGACAGGGGGGAGGGGAGAAGAGGATGGAGGGACCAAAACGTCTTGCTTACTAACGTTCTCTTGTGTCTTTCCAAGGAGTGTCTGGGAACAGCCCATGTCTCACTGACCCAGCGAGCACACACACATTTTCCTACCCTGGAAATCTTTGCCTCTAAGAGAACTAATAACATCCCATTACACTCACACTTCAGTTGAAATTGCAAATGAAATTTGCAGACGAGGACGATCAATTGTATTTCTTGGCTTGATTCACTTCAGAGTTTCACCTCCAAAACGCTGACTGGACTGTGTAAACTTACTGAAACTAATCTCAGCTTTTCTTTAAGCAAGTTCTGTCCTGATCTGGTTGCTTTTTTTTTTCTTCTTCTTTTTTCCCATCAAAATGAATGCAAGCTCAAACACCGGGTGGAGTTAGTTCCTATGATTATTACAAACCACTTATCTACCAGAGCGAAACCATGAAAAGATTACATCCTGAAGACTATCCTGTTTAATAGTCAAAGCATCTAGGAACAATAAATATATACACACACACACACATATATATAGATATAATGAGCCCGTTCTGTGCCATGGTCTGTACTAGATCTCACGGATACAAGTCGAGTAATACCCAGGTGCTCCCCCAGGGCCACATCATTTATTCAACAATTAATGTGCTAAGCTCTATTTTCTTATATGCGGGGACACGGCAGTGGACACACCTGATGCCTATGTGAAGCTGACATTCCAGTGGGCAGCCACAGGAAATCTTTTTTTGTTTGTCTGTTTTGTTTATTTGTTTGTTTGTTTTGCATCTCCCCAGTTACCCTTTGTAGGTCACAGCAACCTCAAATTCTTGGGCTCAAGCGATTCTCTTGCCTCAGCCTCCATATATCTAGGACGACAGGTGCCCACCACAAAGCCCAGCTATTTTTAGAGATGGGATCTTGCTCTTGCTCAGGCACATCTCAAACTCCTGAGCTCAGGCACTCGCCTCAGCCTCCCAGAGTGCTAGGAATACAGGCATCAGCCACCACACACAGCCTATAGGCAATCTCTTAAAAATCAATTTTATAACTATGGCATCTTATATGGTGATAAAATTCTATGACAAAATGCATTATAAACTAAGGAACGGGTAGAAAATATCTGCAGTGGAAAAGTGTGGCTACTTTAAATGGTGATCAGGCTGGGCATGGGGGCGCATGCCTGCAGTCCTAGCACTCTGGGAGGCAAAGGCAGGTGGACTGCCTAAACTCAGGAGTTCGAGACCAGCTGGAACAAATGCAAGACCCTGTCTCTAAAAATAACCAGGTATTGTGGCTGACACTTGTAGTTCCAGCTACTCAGAAGGCTGAAGCAAGGGGATTGCTTGAGTCCAGGAGTTTGAGGTTGCTATGCGTGATGACGCCACGGTACTGAGGGTGACAAAGTGAGACTCTGTCTCAAAAAAACAAAAATTAGGCTAGGTGCCTGCAGCTCAAGTGACTAAGGTGCCAGCCATATTCACCTAAGGTGGCAGGTTTGAATCCAGCCCAGCCTGCCAAACAACAATGATGACTGCAACCAAAAAAAATAGCCAGGTGTTGTGGTAAGCGCCTGTGGTCCCAATTACTTGGGAGGCTAAGGCAGGAGACTTGCTTGAGCCCAGGAGTTGGAGGTTGCTGTGAGCTGTGATGCCGCAGCACTCTACCCAGGGGGACAGTTTGAGGCTGTCTCAAAAAAAAGAAAGAATGAAAGAAAAAAATAAATAAATAAAAGATGATCACAGTCTTACCACACAGATAATACTGAAGCCAAGAGAATATCCCCTGTAATCTGTAGACAGTGGGGTGAGAATCAGCCAGAGTGGCTCTCTGGAGAAAAGGTGACTGAGGAGAGGGAAGAGCCAGGTGAAAATGCAGGGGCAGAAGGAAGGCGGTGAGAGGACTGGGGGCCAGGGCAGCAAGGAAGGAGAAGGGGGTGCAGGTAAGGTCATAAAGTAACGGGGAGCCAGGCCATGGCAGGCCTTACTAGACACTACAGAGGTTTTGATCTTCCCTCAGAGTGGAACGGGGAGCCAGGGGAGGTTTTGAGCAGAAAACCAACTTGATTTGACTTCTAAGTGTTTTCATATCTATCTACCTGTGTTTATCTGCTTCAATCAGTGAAGAGGCTCTTATAGTATCCCAGGTAAGAGAGGGTTGGTAGTAGACCAGGGGAGGTGGCAAGACAGGGTCAGAGCTTGGCTACAGCATTTAGAACTTTCTGATTGTATGCAACAGAAAACCACTCTACCTCCTACAGCTATATCACACTGAACATGACCAATCCCATATGATCTCAGAAGCCAAGAAGGATTGGGCCTGGTTAGTACTTAGATGGGAGAAAACCTCCCTGCCAAAAACAAAAATAAAGAAAAAAGAGAAAAGCCCCTTTGGCTGGACTCAGGGAATAGCTGAAGCTTTGCTCTGAGCCCTTCCCTGTCCCTTCTTTCTGGTTCCTGAGGGTCTCCCTAGCCATTCTCAGCCCCCAAAGCCATTTGTTACCTTGTTTCCCTCCTTCCCAGATTGATGGAAACATGGGAGTAGGATAGGAATGGGGCCAGGGACCACACATCACCATCAGGGGACTGTCCCTGGATCTGTGAGCTCCAACGGTTGCTTTTGACTTTGCACAATTCCCCTCAAGATTCAATTAACCAGGAAAGTCCAGGTTTCCAAGCTTGAGTCACATGTCCACGTCTCGGCCCATGCCCAGAAGCAGAAGGTGAGAATCCAGGACATCCCCATCAGGCACTGAAGGAGCTTCTATACAAAGGAAATCTGTACTCTAAGAGGAACGAAGAACCACTGCTAAGAAGCCTTGACTAGGACACTAGCTATGTCCTCTAAAAGCTATTTGCTATGCAGGCAGAATTATAAATGAGAGACACTCAGGGTAAACCCAGTTTCACACCCTCCAGTGAGAAGGTGGTGAGGGTGTCCAGGTATCTTTTCATCCTCTGCAGATAAGAATATAATCTCAGCACTTACCAGACTGTCTGAGAGTCAAGTGGTCACTTACAAAATTTTTGCTTCAAAGGCTTAAATCTCTAGATATACCATTTTAAAAAAACATTTAATTTGCTGTTTAAGCCTTGCTTTGACAATTAAGTTAACAAATTCATCCTAGAAAAAGTGCTATATATATTCAGCACATTGCTGAAAATCACTGTGGTCCCCTTTGAAATGCTCCCCAGGGAAGCTGCCCTGACTCCGGCATGTAGACCACCCTCCAAAGCAATTGTATAACTTTTTCTGGAATGGCCATCAAAGCTGTCATTATACTACCCTTAATATCCTAAATGTCATCAAAATGTCTTCCTTTCAATATTCCCTTAGGTTCAAGTAAAGAAAATGTCACTGGAGGCCAGATCAGGTGAACGGGAGGGTGTTACAATACAGTTATTTGTTTACTGGCTAAAAGCTCCCTCCCAGACAGTGTTCATTGGTGAGCTCCTTTGAGCCCATTTCTGCACACACCTTTGTCATCCCAAGATTTTCAGTTTGTTCTTAACTGTTGCTTTGTCGATGCTTACGTGGTCACTATGCTTGGCACAGTCAGCTGGTGATTTTGACTCACAATTGACGAATTTTTGCAAGGTTTCCATCAGTTCTGCTTGTTACTGGCTGCCTTGACCTCTCTTCATCAGTGATGCTTTCTCTCCCCTCTGAAAAACATTTAATGCGTTTGTAGGCTGCTGTTTTCTTCATGGTGTTATCCTTAAACTTGGACTAACATGTCCCTGATTTCACTTACACTCTTGCCAACAAGAAATTTATGAATGTTTGTTCATTGCTCTAATTGAAGCTTCAACATTCTTGCAACAGCACACAAAAATATACAACTAAAGACACCATAGCACAGCGACAGGAACACCGGAAGACACTGCCATACCAAGGTTATAAAACCTCACCAAATCATTTGTACAGTGCTGCCAAAGTAAGCACACAGTGGCAAGTTCACGCACTTAATTCTCAGGTTTGTAATACTTAACATATCCACCACACCCAAGGATATTTAAACTAGTTCATACATGGGTAACCCTGCAAGTTTCTGAGTATAAACAACTAAGTAAAAGTCCAAATATATCATCCTAAATCATTCTTTTCACTCCCTGTAGTTTATTTCCTTTGAACAGAACATACCATACTCCTTCCCTTAGTGTGCAGTGGCAGAGTGCTTGGGCCTGGGTCATGTCTCTAGGGAGCACACTGGCCACTCGGGAAGGCCTTCCAAACACAGGTGCTGCTTTCATCTCAGTGATTTGCCCCTTAGCAATGTAGATCCAGAAGGAACAGAACTCCCAACTTCCTAAAAGAAACTGAGTTTCCAGATTTTAAGGTGAAACCTCTGGATTTTAAATACTGCAAACTTTGGGGATTGATGTTATTTTGTTTTACTCTCTGTTTTAATTTTTTTTTTTTTTTGCTTTATACGAAAGGTCTTTATTAGTGGGGGGAGGGAGGCTGCAGAGCAGCACCGAAGAGGAGAGAAAAGAGGGGAGAGAGATAAGGAAAGAGTGGGGAAAAGAAGAGAGAGAGAAGAGCAAGGGGGAAGAGAGGAAAAGAGAGAGAGCAGAGAAGGAAGGCAGAGGGAGGCAGGAAAAAGAGAGAGCCTCTGTTTTAATTTTTGAACACTGTGCTGGAAACTTTTTTTTTTTAATTTTTGACCACTATACAGGTCAAATAAAACACCTAACTGTGACCTCTCTGGTCTCTATTTCAAATACCTTCAAAGTGTGCTCAGACTTCAATAGAGATCTCCAAATTTATTTTACATATTTCCAATAATAACAACACAATTCTTTCTTCCCCTCGCGGAACCCAGATGAAGTCTATGGCAAAGACATGGGGTTTTCTGATGATTCCTTCATACTCCAACTGCAACCAAAATGATAGATGCTTTTAGAGAAATTTTTTAAATGGCATTTTCCAGTGCAGAAGTGTCCTGGGTGTCCAGGGATGCAGCTCCTGAGATGACGTCCCACGCACAAGGGGAGCAGGGTGGACCTAGGCAGGCTGAGCCCACCCTACTGCCCCTGGAAGCTGGAGAGGGCCACACAAACTCGTCTAAAAGAGGCACTGGAGTAACTGACTACAAAGAAAAAAAAATATTATGCTGAAGCAAGACTTCCAGAAAAAAAAAGCCACAAAGGAAAACAGGCCCGTCCTCATCCCCCACCCCACCCTGCCTCCCCTCGTCCTCCTTCCTAGAGCTTTCAGATGCTTGGACTGGCGTCTTCAATCAGCTGAGCACCCACAGGCCAGGCCTCACGTAAGACACGACAGACAAAAATACCTACGTGTGTGTGCATGTGTGTGTGTGTGAATTTCTAAAAGCAGTTGAGAAGAAATTTTTATGGAATGTGCTCAGATAATTGGTTAGTCAGTAGAGATTCATGTAAATATTTTTAAAGGTATTTATAGGTGACCTAATCCAGACAACGAGGCTTCCTTCTGCATTTTCTACTGAGGACAGTGGAAGCTTTATTTCCAAACTCTATGTGAAAGGAAGATGCTTCCCTATCCCATGGTTAAGTACCTGTAGAATCATTTCCTTCTACACTGTGAACTTGGCCCATGACTTAGCAGCTTACTCCAGGTGAATGGCAGAGCACGGTCATGAGTAGAGACAATCGTGCACAGCCCTGAGAAAGTGCTTTTCATCCCCTCAGAATATTCACAGACCTTCACTGATTAATTGGGAGGTGCAGTTAGCCTTTTTTGAAAAACAAATTAAAAAAACCAAAGCTGAAGACATTTCAAAGCTTTCTCTACAAAGGGATTCAGTGTCTGGGTCTGAATTAGAACTTGGACCTTCCTTACATTAGCAGTTCAGAGATTCAGCTCATGTAAACATTTGAAAGGTCAGCTGTTCATCAAATACTTTTCCAACTACAGCAAACATATCCTTATTAAGTTTCTTTTGCAAAAGTTCCAAGGTGCTGAACACTCATCCATTGCCACCAATAATTAACAATTCAAAACAACCTAAATACAGAGAATTTTTTGTTGGCATTTTTCAAACTTCAGACTATCTTAGGAACAGGGCGTGTGGGAGTGGTAACCAGCAAACTGCAGCCTAGGAAAAAAGACATCAGGCAGAAAGGCTTTCTCAAGCTTGGTCCTTCCCCATCTCAAACAGTTTTGCAGAAATAAGAAATTAGTGGCCTCTTCAAAAAAAGATTTCATGCTTCCTGGAAATGGGCAAAAAAGGCAAAAAACAAGCAAAACAATATCATTCTGCCTAACATTTAAGATTCAACAAAACTTGGAGTCATAAACGGATACAACAGTCATTTCTTTTTCTATCCCATTCACTCAATTGGAACATGTCTATCCGCCCAAAGTTTAGTGACTTTAAAAAATGACCTGAACTTCATATTGGCCATGAGCTATTTTTCTCAGATTCTTTCTGCACACCCCACACAAAAAAATTGCAAGCCCAACTTAAACAATAGCATGTATTGTAAGACCTGCAAACTGCCAGCCACCAGCTTTGAAAGGTTCCCTGAGTCTCACGCCCACGAACTCTCTCTCCCTGGTTTTGGCAGGGCCATGGTCACCCTGACGGGCTTACATGGTGAGCTATGTGGCATATCAGCAAGAAGAGAGGACGCGTGTGACAGCACCGTTTAAATCTCCACATCAGACTCAAAATTAACTTAAAGTAAATGGGAGATCTAAAGGCAAAACTCTATCAAACTGCTAGAAAAAAAATCTTTGTGATGAATCATCACAAAATTACCTAAGCCAGACTCCAAAAGCACAAAAAAGGAAAAAAATGGATAAACTGAAGTTAACCAAAATTTTAAATTTTTGTCCTCCAAAAGGCACAATTTAGAAAATGAAGCTCCTGCCACAGCAGCCATGTCTCTGCAGCACCCCATGGCCCCCCACCAAGCACACAGCATCCGTCCCCCCACCAGGACAGCAGCTGCCCAGAAGCACCAGGCCCCTCCGTGTGCAAAGACAAATGTAAGCCACAGACTCTAAGAAAATATTTGTAAAGCACACATTTGACAAAAGGCTTATATCCAGGGTATATTAAAAAAAAAAATACAACTCAATAAGAAGATACATAATCCATTTTTTTTTAATGAGCAAAAGAATTGAACAGGCAGAAGATATGCAAATGGCCAATGGGCCCAGGAAAGATGCACCACGTCAATCATCATCAAGAAAACGCAAATTAAAACCATAATGAGTTACTGCTACCACCTACCACAACAGGTAGCTGAAGTTAAAAAGGCCAGCAATATCAAGTATTGTTATGGATAGAAGCAACCAGAACATTAACACGTGACTGGGGGCTGCAGCCACTCTGGAAAGCAGCATGGCCAAGCTACCCTCTGACCCGGCAAACACATTTCTGCATATTTACCCAGTAGAAATGAAAGTGTTTCCACACAAAGAACTGTAAATGAATACTCGCAATAGCACTATTGGTAATCACCAGAAAGTGGAAACAACCCAAATGCCTATTGGCTGATGAATAGACAATTCAAACTATATCTGTAATATGAAATACTACCTATCAATAAGAATGGAAAAACTGCTGATAAAAGCAAGGGACAAATCTCAAAAGCTTTCTATCAGCAAAACAATCCAGACTCAAAAAACTTCTATCATGTGTGATTCCATTGATATGATATTCTGGAAAAGGGACCAATGGTGGCCTGGAGCCAGAGGTCAGAGGAAAGGGTAAAATGCAAAGGCACCCAGGGTGCTCACGGGCGTGGGACGTCATCTGTGTCTTCACTGTGAAGGCTGCACAGCTAACACAATTACTAAGACTCATTAAACGGAGTAAAAGTAAAACGTATTACTGCATATGTAAATTATTTCCTCAGTAAAGCTAAAAAGAGAAATCTCCATGTCAGGAAGTCTTCATTGACTTCTATTAGACTACAAAATGTTGGTTTTTGAAATCATCTGAGTACTTTGTATCATTTCACAATTTCATCACAGCTTTGAGGATTCCTTTGAGAATAAGCCCACCAAATGTTTGATAACTATGATTTATTTCAATATTATTTTAGGTTAGTGAGACACATCAGAAACCCCAGCAATGATCAGCTGTGCCACTTTGTTGTCTACAGAACGCCATTTCTTACAGAGGGGAGACCCCACCTGAAGCAGTGTGCACACAGAGGTGGTCACCAAGCCTCGCTCCAGCACTGTCTACTGCCTGCAACTCTGGGACCAGACTGCTGGGTTCAAATCACAAGTCAACCACTTAGCAGGGTGACCACAAGCAAATCACTGAACCTTGCTGTGACTCAGTTTCCCCATCTACAAAATGGAGATAGCAGCAGTGCCCAACTCACAGCGTTGTTCTGAGGTGCAGGCCCAGCACATGCACAGCACCCCGCCTTTATGACCGTGTGTGGTGCTAACCTACAGAGGGTAAGATAGGATTTGTTTCTGTTGTTTGTTTTGATAAGCTCAGAGTTAAGAGACAGAGGACAAACTGATAACATGACTCAAGGGACACAAAGAGAAATGTTTACGAGCTATGAGAGCACACATGTGCAAGCAATTCATGGTGGCAATGAGGGCGGCTTGTCAAGGAACTCTGCAAAGCACAACCAAGTTGTAGAGGAAAAAAGGAGTTTTCCAGGCAGAGAGGAGCACAGACAGCAGTCACGATCATGTCCTACACATGGGTGTCTACTAAGCACTCCACGTCGTGTTGCATCCCACACAAGCCGTTTCTCTTATAAGTGTTGCGATAATCCTGTAAAACAGGTACAACAATACCCACTTTACACCTGAGAAAACTGAGTCTCGGAGACCATGAATCACTTGCCTGGGGTCACAAAACTAATAGAAGCCTTAAACCAGAATCCAAACTCAGTCTTCTAATGCTGAACCTTGAGCAGAGAAGACAGACCACAAAGCATGTAGTGAGTTTTGGGAAAGTGTATGTAAAGAGCTCGATGTGCTTAGAACACAGATCAAGCTAGAAAGGTGAGTGCTTGGAGGCCCTGGACCAGACGGGGACCTCCAGCACACCGCTCTAGGCCTGACGCTTCAGTAGAGTCCATTCAATAGACATAGCCTTCCTTTGCCAGATCGTGATATCAGTAGTAGAAGTTTCTTAAAATGTAGTTCACTGTTCACATATGTAAGAAGTCCTGAGAAATATCTTAGAAATACAGATTTTCAAGGGACCACACAAGCCAATGGAATGAAAGCCTCTTTGATCTGGGCCCTGAACTTGCCACTCTGACAAATTCCCAGGGTGTTTCTCATAAATATAAAATTTTGAGAGCCTAGCAGTTGCAGATTTCCTAAGAACCTGCCTCTCAGGACACCAAGAGCTGAGCCCTCAAACTCCAGTGCACATGCAGATTACCTGGGAATCCTTTCAATAAGTAGATTCTGGGCCATGCCCGTGGCTCAAAGGAGTAGGACACTGGCCCCATATGCCGGAGGTGGTGGGTTCAAACCCAGCCCGGCCAAAAACAAAGAAAAGAAAAGAATTAGGTTCTGACTCAGTGAATTGGAGGGTGAGGGGACTAAATTCTGCCAGGTGTTGTAGACATCATGGGTCCACAGACCATCTAAGCCCCAGAGTTGGAGAATATCCCACCCATGTGGGATATCCCTTCTCATCGCCCCTCTTATTCTTGTGTTTATCTCCAGGCTACTTCTGCTTCCCTGGCTTAACTGCACCTTATACTCATTCTTGAAAAACAGTACTTTAAAAAAAATTTTTTTTGGCTATGAACAAAATTCCAGGAGGGCCTTATGAGTAGGATATAAAAGAAAAAGACTGATGAGGACAGCGGGTAAGGAAAGTCCACCTTACCTCGCACTGTGAGGCCTACAGGCAGTCACAGGGCCTGATGACGTTTCCTCTAACACACTCTGTTAAATAATGTAATGAAACCAACAGAGCTGCTGTCTCTGGAGTCACCCAGGATTGACTAAGGAGGATTCTTAGTCAGAATAAATCTCTTTATTTAGAAGCTGAGGAACTGAGCCCTCTGTTCTCCTGTGCAGACACGCTCTGGGAGCCCGGCCTTGCTGGCACTCCTGCACGGAAGGAGCTGGCTCAGCCCACTGCCAAGGTTTCAGCTCTCTGGCACCAGGCAATGGCAAAAGCCACTCCAGCTGAAAGGTGTCTTTTGCACTCTGGGTGAGAATGGCTGTTTTAGAAAATGGCCTTAAGTTCCTGATGGCATTAATGTCCTAATGCTTTTTTCTCTATGCTATCATATTTTCCAAGCACTAATCTTTGCAAAGGTGCAAGCCCCCTACTTTGTATTTTTGCAGTGGCTTTCCTAAATTAGTGTGTTCCTTAACCTGGACTCATTCTTGGCTTTGCAATTCAGGTGGTTATTTTATCTCTGTGGCTAAAACCCTTCTGTTTGTTGTTGCCACTTAGTTGAACTAAATAGGCACTTTTATAAAGGGGTTACAGTACCTGCATGATAAGGAGTAACTAGAGACAAGAGTTAGATTTGAACTGGCGCATTTTAGGTGATGGAAACACACTTGGGCCCACTGTTCCACATCTTTGCCCTGAAGTCTTGATTCTAAGACTAACAGGAAACTACCCATCAAATTTCTAGCATGTTGTTAAGAAATATGCTGTCGATGGAAAGATTAAGTCTATACTTTGAAAACTTTTGGTACTGAAAAAGTGCTTCTGTATGGAGTCAACCTTGTATGGCTCATGGGAGAAGCTGAGTAAGATTCTAATCAAATTCGACAGTCCTCAACTTAAAAACGTTGAGTTATGATTTTTTGACTGTACTATGGTTCAGAAAAGATGTGCTTTCTGTTGAAAGTGGCATCATGATACTCTCTCAAGATGTTGGGGAGTTGCAATGAGCCACAGCACCCAGTCTGCCAGGTGACCACAAGGTAAACAGCCAGCAGCCCACCGTGCTGTGTGCTCTGCTGCAGGATGACTTTGCCCAGCTGCAGGTTAATATATTCTGAGCATGTTTAAGGCAGGCTAGCCTAAGCCATGATAGCCACTAGGTTTGGTGTATTAAATGCATTTTTGACTTGCAATATTTTAAACTTACAATGTACTCATCAGGATGGAACTGCATTGTAAGTCAAGGAGCATCTGCAAATACTGTTCTATTTTCTCCCTTTTCTGTTCACCTCCTTTTTGCTTTCCTCCTCACCCCAGTTATTCATTTAATAATTTTTCTTGGAAACCAACTACATGTAACACACTGTTAGGCTTTTAATATAACTTTAAGATGAATACAGTCTTTGCTCTTCACAAAGTCTAACCCCCTGATGGAGGACATAGGAGTAAGTAACCAGAATATAATATGTTCCATTACTGGTTGGAGTGGTTTACACACAGTCCCTACATGGTTTGATGGTCACTGTCGCTCAGCAGCTTTGGATTTACAGGCTGGTTATCTCTTCCCAGGTAGGCTCACTTTGCCTGCAATTTGTGTAGTTGCCACTAGGTTACAAAATAGAGTGTTGGATTAGGTAATATTAGGCTTTCTGCAGACACACTTCTCAGATCACTTAACACATATGACATTCTGTTTTTCTTTTCATATAAAAGCTTTTACTAAGCTAACACTATACGTAAAAAAACTACTCATTAATGTTAATTATAAACACAAGCATTATAAAATATGTAAGGTATGGATTGAAAGCTCCACAAAATAAGGCTGAAAGAAATGCAAATGCCACAAATAACTCAGTGCCTCACCTGATCTTGACTCTGACAGTACTTCTTTAATTTAATGCAGTTCTGCTTCTTAGGAACTGTGGTGCTGTGATGATAGCAGAGCTTCTAAAACACTGGGAATTTCCTGAGTGACTGAGGTGAAAGCAGCATCTTTTGTTATTCATAATAAGATACTTTTAACTATACCTGAGTTTATGCTGATGAGGAGACTCCTGGAGGATGGGGGCTGGTTACCATAGCAACCAACTTTGTGATTAGGAAGTTGAAACTTGCAGCCCCATCTGAGGAAGGAGGTGGGGCTGGGGATTGAGTTAATCATCAAGGGAAAATGATTTAATTAATCTTGCCTACATAACAGAACCTCCACAAAACCCCTAAACAAAGGGATTGGGAAAGCATCCAGATTGGTGAATGCCTCCCCATAGCCAAGAGGGTGACATGTCCCATACTCCATGGTGACAAAAGTCCTGCACTCAGGAGCCTTCAGACCTTGTCCTACGTCCCTGCTCATCTGACTGTTCATTGTCTTTTATAACATCCTTTAGAATAAACTGGTAAGTGAAGTGCTTCCCTGAGTTCTGTGAGCAGTGACAACAAATTACTGAACCTGAGGGGATCATGTAGTCATGTCAGACAAAAGTGTGGGTGACCTGGGGCCCCACCACGCATGACTGGCATTTTAAGCCGGGAACAGTCTTGTGGGACTAAACCCTTAGCCTGTAGGGTTTGAACTAACTCTGGTTAGTTAGTATCAGAACTGAATTGAATCATTCATACCCAGTTGTGTTGGAAGAGAATTGGGGAACATCTTGGTGTGGAAAAACGACATTGGTGTCAGAAGTATTGTAAGTAGATAAACAGTGTAAACACTAGCAAAATTTCTCCCTGACTTTATTTTCAGAACTGGAGACATTTAGGCTACACTCATCCTAGGAGCTGCCCAGTGAAAGCTCACCTCTTTGACTGGCTCCCTGGGACCAGGTACTACCACACCAAGTCTGAAGCCACCTCCTTCCTAGGGTGACCAGACGTCCTGCTTTTGAACAATTTGTCCCATGTCCCACGGCATTTTTAAAAAGTCCCGATTTTTGGAAAGAATGCACGAACTGGTGGGAGAACAGGAAGGGAATATACAGTTTTCGGCTGCCATGTGGCTATTTCACCAGAATATGAGTTTTATATTATTTTTCTTAATTTTATGTTAAACTGTAATAATAACAAATAATTATTGAGAAGTGATTATAGAGAACTGCTTATCAAAGTTTGCATTGTTGTCAGGCCCTGCCCTGCCCATCCCCGCCCCGCCCCGAGGCCATGTTGTCCCACTTTACAAATGTTAAAATCTGGTCACCCTACTCCTTCCCTGACCACCTAGCAGGCCCCTGGTCCTCACCCTGTCACTGCCCAGGATAAGGTCACCAGCCTTCCCACCTGGAGAATACTTCTTCTTCCCAGCTGCACTTCCTTCTCTGTCCTGGCCAGATTCTTTGTACCTCAGGTAGAGTAAAAAGAGGCTGAAGATAAATGAGTCCATGGAAATCACCCAGGGATAATCTCTTCAAATCAGGAAAAACCATGATCCTTGACACCCCCTCCAGCTAATTTACTCTGGGCCTTTCTCTGAATAGCCCACTTGTTTGAGAGGTAATTTATACAGAATGGTAAGATTACTATAACTCTAATTTTTATATTCAAATATTATCCAGCATCAGATAAAAATATAGATGTATCCACTTTATTGATTAGTTTTTAAACTTATTTCTTACTTCTCAAAAAGTTTTGAGATAACTTGAACAAAAAGTCACACATACAATTAAAGCATCAGAAGATCACAAAATAAAAATACGAGAGTAGAAAGAGAAAGAGAGAGAGAAAACCTGATAATATAACTTCCAGAACCAGCCACCTTCCTCATTGTAATTTGACAAAGTCTAATCTGACAGGCCACCTACACCCCTGAACAGCATTCATTTGGTGTTGTGTGTGTCACCTCCACCCCTACTGTACTGGGAGTTCTTTAGGAACTAGAGATGTGTCTTAATCAACCTTCTTATTCAAGGGGCCTTGGCAATATACTAGACAGAGACTGGATTTTCAGTAACAGTTCATTGAATTCAGTCTGAGTTTCTAAATTTCTACTCTATTTCTTTTGAGAGCTGTGCCTTTTTTTCCTTTCTTAGCATTTTAACATGTAATTTAAATATACTAAAATAGAATCATTTTAGTTTTATATGGTTTTCTTTCTTATGATGTTAAGATGCTAGTTGATAAAGAATTAAGATGTGACTCTTCTCCAAGTTATTTGTATTTTTAAAACCTGGGAAAACTGTGCTTCTGTATCCTCTGTCAATTTTGCTGCCCCAGAATATCCTTACATAATCTCTCCACCCACAGACAACCTTGCCACATAGGTACTCAGAGAACATGACCTTCAAGCTGGTATCGCACTCCCCTCCCACTCTTAACTCTTCTCAGACAAGGACATCACCTCCTGCTCAGAAATATTAATAAATGAAGATCCAACATTTTAAAGCCAAAAGATTCCCAATCCCTCTTAGAGGATAACTGATCACTGTCAAACAGCATTTGTAAATTTCACCATACCCAATTAGTGGAGTCTCATAGCCTCACCAAAATTTTCTAAAAAGATTTCAGCTTATAAGAAAAAGATCATAATACCTTTTATTATTATTCAGTTTGTCTTTTGAAAATGTAAACTTTGTATCAAGGTAAAAGCTGATTGCATTTATTATTTATTACATTTATCATTT
Source organism: Galagoides demidoff (assembly GCA_963574575.1). Classification (NCBI taxonomy): domain Eukaryota; kingdom Metazoa; phylum Chordata; class Mammalia; order Primates; family Galagidae; genus Galagoides; species Galagoides demidoff. The sequence goes on from CAUYQV010067546.1 coordinate 20,961, forward strand.
CCTAATTCATATATCACTAATAATATCTCTATTTTGCCAAGCATGCTATAAAATGTTATAAGTCCTAATCCTTGAAAATTTGACTAATCTTTAACACATCTTAAAATATTTATGCCCTCCAAAAATTATTGATTTTGTGTTATCTTTAATGCAGAATTTCTGTAACATGATTCTTTGACCATACTATTCACTCATATTCTCTAAGTACCTAGACAGACAAGTGCCTGGCAAAAAGTAGCTACTAATGAGATGTCTGCTGCATAAATAACAACTCTCCCTCACCTTGTCCTATCATTATTTCCTTATCTTCACTGCAAAAAGAGTGGCCTCCCATTAAGCCTTCTGTAACATATTGTCAGTTTCTTGTTTTTAACTGAAATTTTCATTTATTACATCTTTTGTTGAAAATTAGCAGCAGATAAATCAGAATAGATGCTGGTTGTAAAAATGGGAAGGAGCACACAGACATCAAAGTTTATAAAGTCAAAAAGAAGCAAGTTTTTGAATCAGACTTCATGGCATAAAAAATATCACTGTGGCAAACAAGTTTGTCTCTAATAATTACTCAGTCAATGCCAGATTAGCAGTTTTTAAAGGAAATCTTACCCATTTTTTTTATAAAATAATGTAACAAAACACAAATTTTCAAATGTGAGCAGCAGTGTGTGTAAGTAGGCTGAGAGCACCTGTGTTCTAGGGTTCATCACGTCAGCATGACCCTGCATGAGGAATCAGAGGGGGCAGGTAGGAATCCAAGGTGACCCCCACCACCCGCAGTGGTGCTTTAACCTGCCTCAACTACATTGGGTCTAAGCAACTAAATGAGAAGATAATTTAGAAGAAGTTTAAACTGGAGACCAAAAGATCATTGAGTGACTGGAAGGTAGAGCCCACAAAATTGAAGGAACTCAATTTAGAACATACCCATGCACGCACACACACACAAACCCAAAAAGAACAAATTGCCATCATAAACCAGACTGGTTAGACGAGAGGTTCAGCAGAAAACAGCTGCTGATGGTGCAGGTGGTGGGAGAGCAGGAGTAATGGGGGATGGGAAGTTGTGTCCAGAGAATGTGGTGAAGGCCATTCCACGTGGCAGAGAGCATTACAATTCGTCAGCAAGCAGGCACCGGTTTCATGACTCCAGGCAAGCCAGTAATAAGCATAATAAGACCAGCTCACACCCATTGAGAACTTTCTATATATTTTATGTGTTACTTTAATTAATTCTTATAATTCTGTTGGGTAAATACCATTACAATCAGCCTTCCATATCCATGGGTTCCGTATCCATAGATTCAATAAACCTCAGATCAAAAATAGTAAGAAAAATATTTTTTCAAATACAATAAAACAAAAAAAAGTCTAAAAACTATTTTCATATTATTTATATTGTACTAAGTGCTATAAGTAATTTAGAGACGATTTAAAGTATATGGATATGCACAGGTCACGTGCAAACACCTCGCCATCTTACTTACAGAACTTGAGAAAGTATCTCAGAGGGTCTTGAAACCAACACCCTGAGGCTACTGAGGGGTGAGGGATGACTGTATGTTCTTGTTTTACAGATGAGAAAACTGAGATAATAAAAATGAAGAAAGTAAGATGAAGGAACCAAGGAGTGGCTAGTGACTTACCCAAGCTCATCCCATTAGAAGGTGCCCAAGCCACTTCCAACCCAGGCAGTTTTAGTCTAGACCTGCCTGTTTAGGCTGGTAAACTGAGGCAGAAGCCAGCATGCTAAGGAAAGAAAGGAAAGGCTCCCACAGAAAGGTCCTATAGCCCTCACCCCGGTACATACGACCTGGGCATGGCAGCACTTAGCCAGGCACAGAAGAGTGACACTAAGGCCACTGCTGTACTTCCAAGTCTGGGCAAGACCGTGGCAAGGGAGAAGGTGAACCCACCACAGGGAGCCTGAGCAGATGGGCTGAGCCTGTGCTGCCACTCTGCATATAGTCCACCAGCCCAGAGCTCAGAACTGAAGGTGACTTTAGGAGAGCCTGTTTTACCTCGAAATTCCAATAAAGACCTGGGTATTGCTGATGAACTTCATAGCAAATGCAGACAATTCACTAAGGGCTAACAAAAGAACTAAACCAGAGCCTTCCCAAACCCAGTAAAATGCTATATTTTTAGATAGGTTAGCAAACTATTAATATTAAAGCTCAAAGAGCTTCCTCATTCATTCAGGATTCCTTTGGAAAGGCTCAGTTATTTAGGTCAAAGGTTTGTAGAATCATCTATGAAGCTTTTAAAAAATATTCCTGGGTCCCACGTCAGACTTACTGAATCAGAGATCAGGGGAAGACACAGGAAATTGTATTTTATAAAAGGTGCAGGAGAATTTTAATGATCTATGTGACTCATCTGCATGAATAAATGCAAAAGGCTGCTGATGGGAGCCCTCAGGGGGCGCGTCCCCCACCAGCTGTACCATCTTCCAGCTCTGGCAGGGCGGTGCCGCTGCCCTGTTCAGAGCTCCAGTGTGGGGTCGGCACCTCAGTTCCAATAATCGCCGACTTTAGGATCTTCTGCACCCAACCAGGAAAAGTCCTTCACTCTGATGGGAGAGACCATCTGCATCCGGAAACTTCTCTGCAGATGGTGATAGAGTGAGGTCCTAAACTGGGGTCTTCAAACAAGGGGACTTGAGAGGACACAGTCAGTTGTGGATAAGTAGGAAACAGCTTAGTGAGTGGTTAGAGGAAAGGAAAGCAGCCCTGTGGCTCTTACACTGAGAAAGGCTTGGGTGGTGACTAAGAAGCCCTCTTCCCTGAAGTGATGACAGCTGTCTAACAGGAAAGGTTAGGTCAAGACCATCCCCTGGTTCTTGTTCCATCACCTTTCCTGCCCTCTTCTGTGTGGCAGAGACTGGGACACTGGAGGGCTATTTTTAAGCTCTGAGACTGGATTCTTTAAATAAGAAACATAATTAATTTCACCAAATCCTTAGAACTGTTGGGCTTTGTTCTAAATTGTTCACAAGCATTATTCCATTTAATGAACACCATTAAGTCCTTAGAATGACTTGAGCAACAGAGGAGTCTCTAATGCTCTGTTCTGAGGATCCAAAGTGTCCTCTCCAGCCCATATGGGGGTCTCTCACATAGTAAATAGCAAGGAGTTATTTCCACCTACATATAGGGCAGTTTCAGAGGAGATTTCACTTAAATTATACCCTCTAGGATTGAGATTAGGTAAAAGATGAAGTTACTGATAATGAGATTAGGTCTTTCCCTGAGCTGAGTGCCACATAATTCATTCTGGTGTCTTTTTCCATATGAATAGTTGTTGTCTACATAATCAGTTCAGCTGGCTCTGGATTAGCCAGAACAAACAGGAAGATGACTACAGAGTTGGGTGAAACTTGCCAACATCGGCTTTTTTTCTGTTATTTAAACACAACTTAAGTTGCTAAACACTAGAATTAATAATGAACATAACTTGAGCTATCCTTAGGGATTAAAAAAAAGAAATGATGTTCTGAGGACGTTTTTACCAAGTCCATGCCAAGAAGAAGACAGAAAGAACCGAGTAAAGGAGGCAATGATTGTATCATATGCAGAAGAAATGTCAGATTTTCTTGGAATTTAAAAGACGAGGTGATGTTGATGACTTACCACAGGTTCAAGCAGAGAATATACCACTTTCGTAGAACTCTATTTTAGAGTCACAAGTGGTCTAAAGACAAGCTGATTAAGAAGCCTTAATGGTGGGAAAAAGAAGCAACTCACACCACCTGTGTTTGCAAATTTCCTACAGCCATGTGGCTACATTTTGCTCTAAATGCTGCCCTTGTAAAAACTGTTGGCACATGATAGAGCCTAAATCCAGCCACTTCACCCTCTTCCTGCATAATGACCTTGGCTTTAGGTCAGTCTCAAAGAGCTGGTAAAAGTTATCATTGCAGGTAGACAGAGAGAGAAATGGAACACCAATTTTATTCAAGGCAGGAAGACCCTTATGAGAAGCAAACCAAGAATTTTGCACTTGTTGTATAACTTAAACAGCTAGAAAGATGACGTTTGTAGCATAATTAGTTCACAAGAACTAAAAGCCCTCTGAACTGCTGATTGTAATAGACAAGTCCAAACCATAAAGAACCAATGTTGCGTAATTTAAGAGTAAAATATGCAAACAAGTTGGCAGATTTTCTGAGCCTGACTTCTTGCCCAAGCTTTCTCTCCACCGTATAGTGAGCAAAAGTCAGGGTTTAATGTTACATGGTCAAGGTTCAACATTCAGCACATAGTTGTCTCTCTTGGCCTTTCTCTATATTTTTATCTGTAAAATGGGAATGATAATTATTTCAACCTCACAGGATTAGTGCAAGAATTAAATAATAATAATTTTTTACTACATGTTTGCTGGCATTGGGAAAACATATAGTACAGTTTATCTTCTTTTCAGCCTCTCTCAGGATGAAGGAAATATAATGAAAGAGAATATCCCTCAGACTAGGAAAAAAATGTCACTGTGTTGTAAAAGATTTGCAGGCCTCTGCGCCCTAGAATCTTCTTAGATTTCATCAGTCTCCCAGTGAATATTGTCAAGGACCGTCAACCGGCTCTCTTGGTCACAGCTGTGAATTAAACCATTTCTAATGCCTCTCTCTCAGTGCCCAAACCTTGGAGAAGCCATTGGGCATAAGGGTGGATCAACATAACTACATTATTAGTCAGAGAACAAACATTCCAGGTAAGTAATTTTGTTTTCTCCCAAAGATTAAATAAATTCCCACCTGCAGAGACTAATGGGCTCCTGGGATCTTTCTATTTAACAACAAGATAACCAAGTGGCAAAGTCAACAGCAATCAGAAGGCAGGTGCAAGGAACCAACCAACTTTTTGGCAAATAGTTTTTCCTTAGAGGAAATAAGACACACCTTTAATACAAAAGCTCTGTAACCCAAAACATGGAGGGGAGGATGACTGCCAACCAGAAAAAGGTTCTATTAGAGAAACTGGCTCCCAACTCCAGTCTTTGTAGGAAATGGGGTTCAGGACACAGATTTCTTTGAGCTTGGTCACCCAGGCTAAAATCCTTGGACTCAACTTAGAATAATTTATTTTCTCAATCTACTAAATCTAAACAATACCCCCAGTGATTATTCTTTTGAAACATCATTACATTTTCTCCTGTTTTTCTATTTCCACTCATCTCTGCCCTGATACTCAAGTTCCTCATTTAGTTTTCTAGGCTGTCCAAACCCACACTGCTAACAACTGCCCAGGGGACAGTGCAGTCACGAGTTAGGTCCAAATGCCAGGTGAGTCCCCTGCAGTCTATTAGTCTGACTTCTCCCGCCTCGGTGTTTAGGTCCCTCATAATCTGACTGTGCCCGACCAGCCTGGCTTATTTCCCAGTCAAACTGGCTTCCTTCCCAGGTGCTCACCAGCACACCGGTCACACCCCACACTGCTCCCTCACACAGGCTGTTTGCACTCATGAGAAATGCCCTGCTTCTCCAAACCATGCTCATTCTTCAGGGCCTAGATTTAGCCTTTTTTTTCCTCTCCTGAACAGCTCAATAAAAATTGTCTCTGAGATGTTTATCATTTAACAAACAAGCTCTGCAGTAGACTTGTCCCCATAACTACATCTTCTGCAGTTAATCTTCAAATTATTTAAACTAAGGAAAACAATATCAGCATATGTATCTATAAAACCTCTAAGTGATGCCAGATTTTTGACTTTGGATTTCCAGGCTCTTGGTCTCGATGATTCAATGAATGAATCGATGGACCACAGGATGGACAGTAAGTTAGGTTTTATTTACAGAGGTATTATTATAGCTCTTACAAAGAGCCAAACTTTGCAAAACAGGATAAGATAGGTTTTATATAAGTGTCACAGCTCTTACAAAGAGCCAAACCTCCTTGCAGGGCAGAATGTAAGTGTCACAGCTCTTACAAAGAACCAAACCTTGCAGAGCAGGATGCAAGTGTTACAGCTCTTACAAAGAGCCAAACTTCCTTTCAGAACAGGATATGTGTTACAGCTCTTCCTCTTCTGCTCTCTCTCCCTCAGCAGTCTGCAGCAATCTGCTGAGGTCTTTGCTCTCCTGCTCTCTCTTCCTCAAAGGTCAGTGACTATCTGCTGAAATTTTGCTCTTCTGCTCTATCTTCCTTGAGGATCTGTGATGATCTGCAATGATCTGCCCCTAGGCTCTCTGCTCAGGGATTTATATAGGGGCAGTTGTCCAATGAGCTGAGAGCTTAGCTGATTGGTCTATAAAATAGACCAGTCAGGAGCAGGATTGAAAATGGACCAATCAGGGATGCACTGGAGGAATCGCCAGTGTTTTCCCCTGATGGGCAGGTCTTTGTTACTGGAGCCTCTGGTGGGAGAGGAAAGGTCTCCTTTTGGCTCCAGCTTCCAGGTTTCTGTGCCAGCTGCTGCCAAGGCAGAGCCAGCAGGTCCTCTAGTGCAGCTCTACTGGAGCCTCTGGTGGGGGAGGGAAGCTTCCCCGCTTGCTCCAGCCTGCCAGTTCCTTTGCCCGCTGCTGCCACCAAGACAGAGGTGGCAGGTCCCCCAGCCCCACTTGGCTGAGCTGGCTGGGGTGCCACTTTTCCAGTATCATAAGTCTTGAGTGCAGGAAAAAAGACACTGCTGTGAATTAGAAAAATCACTGAACAATGATTTAGGACAGTGGTTCTCAATCTTCCTAGTGCCACAAGCCTTTAATACACTTCCTGTGGGTCATGACCCTCAGGCAGAGAACCGCTGATTTAGGAGACCTGGCTTCTGGGCCCCACTCTGCGCTGAGTTGGTCTGTGACGCTAGTTAAGCCAAATAAAGGGGTTGGACTGGTGACCTCTGTGGTCTCTTCCAGCTCATTCTTTCTATGACTGTAAAGCTGCCAAGGAGCCATCACAGCCTCATTTTGTAGCCTCTGAGAAGTAGAAGTGAAGAAGTTTCCCTCAGGAAATAGAAAAGCTCCAGAGGTTACCCTTTATAATTGCAAAGTTAATTGGGAAAGCTGATATCAAACTATTCCCACTTATTAGATAGCATTTTATGGCCGTCTCTGAGGTCAATACAAAAGGGGCAACCAGTCAATTGTCATTCTTTGAAAGTCATCGTGTATATTTTGAACAAATTCAGTAATGGCCGGTCTTAAATGGGGGTACAGGTATCAGAAAGCTACACGATAAAGCTGCATGAAAATTTAAAATAAGCCCAACTCGTGCTCGGAAGAGAAGAACTGAAGGACACATACTGAATGCCTGTGTGGCGATCCAAGACAGCAGCTCCATCGCTATCCCGGTAGTAGCACAGGGAGGAACTAAGCCTGTGGGAGCAGGTAACTTGCCCGAGGCTGCCTCGTCACCCTGTCCGTCTGGCTCTGGACGGACGTGCAGCGGGTGGTGGCAGAGGCCGGGCCAGGTGCTGCCCCTCCACCGGGACGTCCCGGCCACCGTGCGCCTGGGAACGTGTGCCCGGGATGAACCCCACAGCCTGGAGAGCATCCGGCTGTCTGTCTGGTCTCAGCAGAGGCCGTAGCACCCAGTCGTCCTCCCTGGCAGGGATTTTCAGCCGGTGTGCTGTGGCAAGCTGGCGTGCCGCCAACAGTTTTAAAGATCATAAATTAAATTACTTATGAAAGAAGTTCAAGGCACAGTAAATAGATTCTTTAAAATTTTTAAATTTACTCTTTTTTAAAAAAAAAATCAGCATAATTTAATTGTTTCACAGAAGGCTGACTGTAAGTTCAAGTATGGCTTCAGATGAAGAAGGTTGACCCTGCTGTGTGGCCCCAGGCTTCAGCAGCACCTGGCGTGTAGACCTACTGCGCACAGGGAAGGCAGGAACACGCAGGGCACCTGTTGCGCCGCAGCCCCGGGTGGGGCCAGCGCAGACCCTGCTGCCAGCTCTGTCACCGCTGCGGTGCCCCAGTAAAAGAGTATTTTGTTTTAAAGTACTGTCTTCTTCTCATCAAAACAGACAGTATTTTTACACATGTTTAAAAACTAAAAACTTAACTTTAATGTTAAGGCTTTTTCCAGGAAGTATAGGCCACAGGAGACTCTGAGGGAAGGATTCTAGTAGGTCCTCCTGGGTGGAACAACTGCCAGGACTGAGGACCCCAGAGGGGCCTGAGGGTCACAGCCACCGAGAAGGAAGCTTGGGGCCCTGGGGAGGAAACCGCATCTCGTGGGGAACTGATGCCGTCCCCCCCTCCCCTCGCTCTGACTAGCCTCATCAGAGACCTATTTTAACTCACGGCACTGGTGAAGAGGTTGTGTTTATTTGCTTCCTGCTATCTTTTTGTCATTTTTTTGCTTGCTTTAACCTAGCAAGCCATGGGACCTTCAGTTGACTATGGGGGCAGGAGGGAGCTGTGCCCTTAAGAAGGACAAAGGAACAATTTTTTTTTTTTTTTGAGACGGAGCCTCAAGCTATCCCCCTGGGTAGAGTGCCATGGCATCACAGCTCACAGCAACCTCCAACTCCTGGGCTCAAGCAAGTCTCCTGCCTCCACCTCCCAAGTAGCTGGGACCACAGGTGCCTGCCACAACACCCGGCCATTTTTTGGTTGCAGCCATCATTGTTGTTTGGCGGGCCCAGGCTGGGGATTCGAACCCGCCACCTTAGGTGTACGTGGCTGGTGCCTTAGCCAATTGAGCCACAGGCGCCGAGCCTGTTTTTTACTAGATATTTACATTGTTGCTACTATTTTAGAGTGGTCCCTTCCATTCTCTTATAACAGGCTTTTACAACCGGCTATTAAATCAAAAGATAAGAAACATATTCTTGGGTAGGAACGCTGAGCACCATAAAGATATTCATTTCTCTAATACGATTTGCAATTTTAATGTCATCTCAATAAATATGCAAATTTCTTTCTACTAAGAGAAAAGAAAAGAAATAATAGCACACAGACTTTCCGAAAGCGACTTTTTTCTAAGAAAACTTTGGCCTACTGGTGGAAGCTATTTGGGTATGTGACTTTTTTTAGGAAAAAACAAAAGAAGGAAAAAAAGAACAACTCTCTAAGAAGAAACTTGAAATCATTAGTAGAATAAGAGAAGGATTTTCAAAACCTAATTCTAAATCCCTTTCTGAGATTCACAAGAGCACTTTAGCTCTAGAACAATGTTTCCAGAAACACAATCTATCACCAAAGACATTTATAGGTCAATTACTGTTACCTGGGGAATTTGGTCTACTCTTACTTTACAAAGTACCTGCCAAAAGAAAATCATGTATGGCATGTTTTGACTTGGCGCTAAACTTTCTCAAAGCTTTTCTTTCTTTTTCAGCTGCAACTCTGAAACTTACCTGCTACTCTTTTGGCCCAGAGCCAGTTCATCACTAAATCTACAGTGGGCTGTGTTTTTCTCTGTATTCCAACCTGCTTCCGATTTCAGATGTTGGCACAAATAACAGAGTGCTGTTAGCGAGGCCACAAAATGAGATTATTTGGGAGGCACCAGGGAGAGGAAAAGTTTGGAACTCAGTGAGAGCCTGGAACAGGCCAATCACTCAGAGAACACTCAGCTTCTACGGAATAAACAAGCAGATTCCTTTCAGCCACTATGATCACAAGCCACTGTCTTCATGGTTGCTAAGACGGCTTCTTGGCCATTGAATTTGGAAGGCCCACTTTTTGCCTTCTGGGAGATAGGCCATTGAGGAATCTGCTTCAATACTCATTCTTTTATTTAGCCCAGGCATCCTCAAACTACAGCCCATGGGCCACATGCGGCCCACCTAGGACATTGATCCAGCCCACCAAGTATTTTTGCCACCGCTGCCTGTCCTGCTTAGCAGCCCACTCGTCCGGGGGCCCACAGTCCGGCCCTCCAATGGTCTGAGGGACAGTGAGCTGGCCCCCTGTTTAAAAAGTTTGAGGACCCCTGATTTAGCCCTTCTCTCAGTAATTCATTTCATCAGCCATTTTAAAGCAATTTTAAATGGTCCTTCTAAAAATTTGATGAACATTCAAGTTCCCTGGAAATCGTGTTAATGTGCAGTTTCTAATTCACACTCTCCATTTTCACTAAGCTTTCGTGCGTGGTGGATGCTGTTCCTGAAGGATGTGAGAAACAGAATTCATTTCATTTCCCTTTTTCTTAGATCAGTGGTTTTCAAACTTGTTAGAAAAAAATGCAGACTCTGGGCCCCACCCAGATCTAGAATCCAGTAATCCATGTATTACGGAGCCCTCCAGGGGAGCGTGACACATACTCAAGTTTCAGAACCGAAGAGTCTGGACTTGTAGTTCCCCAAACCTGGCTACATATTGAGAATCTCGGGGAAGCACACGGATTGAATTGTGTCCTACAAAGTTGAAGTTTTAATCCCTGACACCTGTGAAGGTGAATTTATTTGGAAATTGAGACTTGGCACATGTGATCAAGTTAAGATAAGATTACGCTGGATAGGGATGGGTTCTGTAGGCAGTGACTGCTGTCCTCATAAAGAGAGTGAGATTTGGAGGTACACAAGAAGGCCACGTGATAAAAGGGGCAGAAATTGGAATAACGCAGCTATAAGGCAGAGAATGCCAAGGATTGCCAACAACCACCAGAAGCTAAGAAAAAAATCACACAATGGATTCTTCCCTAGAGCATTCAGAGAAAGCACAGCCCGATCATTATTTTGGACTTCCAATCTTTAGAACCGAGGAAGAATAAGATTCTGCTGTTTTAAGCCACTAAATGTGTGGCATTTTGTTAGGGCGTTCCAGGAAACCAATACAGAGCTTTGCAAAAACAAAACAAAACAAAACGAATGCACACAAAATCCATTTCTCAACTAAATGAATCAGAATCTCTGGAAATAGGGCCTCTGTGGAAATTTAAAAATATCCCTCAAGGTATTCCAATGTGTGTTCATGGTTGAGAACCACAGTTCTAGACATCTTTAAACACGAATAGACCATTTATACTTTATTTTACAGTGGGTCAAATACTACAAACAGCTGAGTGTCACTGAAAACTTACCTATCAGTTTTAGAAGTATGAAGCTATCCTATTTCTCGGAGTTTGGTTAGAGAAACAGGTATTAGAATTACCAGCTAAATGGCCGGGCATTGTGGCGGGTGCCTGTGGTCCCTGCTACTTGGGAGGTAGAGGCAGGAGACTCGCTTGAGCCCAGGAGTTGGAGGTTGCTATGAGCTGTGATGCCATGGCACTCTACCCAGGGAGATAGCTTGAGGCTCCGTCTCAAAAAGAAAAAAAAAAAAAAAAAAGAATTACCAGCTACTAAAGTGGTGTGTCGTAACATATGACAGTGTCTCCATCTCACACCTAACGACCAGAATCTCCTGGAATTAGGCTTGAATAGTGCAAATTATCGAGTTTCCATAAGGTGACCGGCCACATGCATGTCAAAGTTTGAAAGCCATCTGGGGAGCTGGAGCAGCAGGCGTGAGCCACTGGGGGTGGGAGATTCCTGAAGATGAAGGAACAAGATGAGCATAGGAAGAAAACACACTCAACAATGGCTTCGGTAGCAACTGTGGAGAAGCAGCTGCTGGAGCAAAGGGGCGTCCTTTCTGGAAGCCAGTGGACATCAGGCAGGGCTGGTAAGAGGATGCAGAGAGCTCTCGGAAAGCCGGGATGACAAGATATGTTGAAGAAACAGCTTCAGCATCACGTGGGAGTTTATTAGAAACACAGCATCTTGGGCCTTCCACAGCCCTACGGAACTCGAGACTGTATTTTCAACAAGATCCCCAAGTACTTTGAGTTTATGTGAAAGTTTGAGAAGCACTGTCTCAAATCTACTGGAAGTTCCTGAGCAAGAAAGTGATATCATAAAATGATGCTTGAGCAGGCTTAGCTCAGTGGGGATATTTAGAGTGAATTGGAAAGCTTGCAGAGCGTTCCAACAGACATTTCTGCAATGATGGAAATGCTCTACTCTGTGCTGCTCACGGCAGTGGCTACCAGACCCCTGGGGTTATTGGGCACTTGAAATGTGGCTACTGTGATGGAGAAACTGAATCCTTCATTCAGCTTAAATTAATTTAAATTGACATGTGAGTAGCCACATGTGGCTCAAGCTACTGTATCGGACAGCACAGGCTGAGGGCTGAAGACATGAAAACTAGTGAGGAGGCCTCTGTGGTGGTCAGAGGGTGCCCTGCTCACTGCTGTGGGGATGATGCTGCCCTGTGTTATCTGGTGTTGCTTCTCTCACAGTGCAATTTTCTACTGAATGAAGAAAAGAGTTAATGATTGCCAATTCACTTTTATCTACAATCAACTTCTTCATGCCGAGGGATCTGATCATGCTGTCAGGTGCTGGTTTCTCCATTGCTGGTTTCTCTTTCATTTCCATTTCTGCTGTTTGTGTTTCTTGACTGGTCAGTATCACTTCCCAAAGGGCCACTGAGTGAAACACAAGTTGCAAGGGATCAAACTGGTGAAGAAAAGGACCCCTGTTACTTTCCTGAAATATTTGTTTGGAGCAATTCGTTAATTTCAAAAATATTTTGCTCTCCAAACTCACTGTATTTTTCCTTTGCAAACAATCCATTTAGGGACAGAGTGACGGGAGGGATGTGAGTGGTGTGCCCTTGATAATTATTGGAGGGATTGTGTAGCATTCCAACAGGGGACCGAGAATGGAAGAATACACAGCTCTGAACTCCAGCAAGCTGTATGTTTGCTCTGGACTTATAAACCAACTCTATTTACTTACCTTCTTAATCCGTGGATTTAATCCATGATCCTTATCTGTTCCATGCTCTGGAAATCAAAACCTACCTGAGTCTCTCTGAAGCTTCCTACACATTTTTAATGCAGATTCCAGCTCACTTGTTCTGTGAGAGCTCTTTTCTCTTTTACTCTCTATTTCCTATATTTTCCCTCATTATTAGGCACCAGTCTTACCCGTCTCTTCTCAAGCCCCCTTCCCAGTTTTTACTAGTGTGAAAAGAATTCCTCCTTTTCTGACTCTCTCTCGCGAGTTTCCAAGAGTAAGATTCCAAGAGTAAGTCGAGCAGAAATATTTCTGAAACATTAATGTAATGAGTTAGATCTCTGAAGTTGCTATTTTAAAAGATGTTTAATTGAAAATGGGGAGCTAGCTATAAATATTTCAATAGTTTTATTCATTAAAAAAGAGTTATTGGACACCCCCACACAGTCCCTGCTTGCAGAGAGCTCACAGTCTGTTAGAAAGAGACAGAATACAAAGAAATAACTAAATAATTTTGGTATCATACAATGTTCTTTCAAAACACATAATCATTCATAAAGGACAGGGAAGATTTCATGGAAAGGGTAAATTTTGACCAGTGCCTTAAAAGATAAGTAAACATTCCCCAGGGAGATGAGGGTGAATGCTGAGGAAGATTGGCATGGGGGGCATAAAAAGTGCGGTGTTATAAAGGAACTTCAAGTAATTCCACATCCTGTAAACAAATTGTATAAGAAATTATCTACGACCGCTGAATACGTTGGCAGAGGATAAGTAGTGGAATGCCTTAAATGTGGTTCTAAGGAATTGTGACTTTATCCATAAGTGACGAGGAGCCAGAGACAGAGTTCGATAGAGATTAATAATAAGATCTTTGTGTTTAAAATATAAATATGGCAAGTAATTTATCAGGAAGATAAGTTAACATGTTGTTACAACAGTCTGGGGAGAGATGATGAAGTCTACAATTAAGAAGAGTGGGAAAGGAATGGAGAGAGAAAATGTGAGATAGTTTAGAAGGGGGGAAATTAATTGACTACATTTCAAATAAGATGAGGGTTTTTTCTCAGAAATTAAAAAAAATTGTTTTCTAATTCATCTGAAATAATAACATTTAAAAAAAGCCATTTTCTAACAATTTGCTAAGCTGACAATATAAGGCAAGTCATTGCTTGGGAAAAGATTCTGGACTTTGAAATGAGAGAAGCCTGGACTTGAGACCCAACTTCGCCACCTGATCTGGGTGACTCACGGCAAGATACATAACCTGGCCCAACCTCAGTGAACTCATTTTTAGCTGTGCGGATTCAGGCAGGTAAACTCTCTAAGCTTCATTGTTTCCTCCTGAGACATTTTTCACCTGAAGTATTGCAATAACCTCCCAAAGCTCTCACTGGTCCTGTTTCTTGCCACTCGAATCCACTGAGAAGCTGGAAAATCATCCTTAAAATCGTATATCAAATCATTCACTCTGAGGCTCAAAATCCTTCAATTGCCTCCTATCTCATTGGAGTTGATGGGTGATTTTGGTTTTCGGATCATAAATAAGTCTCAAAACCAAAGAAGTTGACTCCCTTGTCAATGGTGGTGATACCAGCCCTGTAAACAGCTGAAGGTAATTGAAACCTCCCATGTGGTATGGACTGGACAAAGTCTGATTAAGGTGTGAATGGACGGGTTTCCTCTTCTGTGAATTACTTTTTCATATCTTCTCCCCATTTTTCCTCTGATTATGTTGTTCTTTTTGGATTGATATTCTTTATCTGTTCTGGCTATTAATCCTATGCTATATGTTATAAATACTTTTCCTTAACCTAAAAAAAAAAAAAAAGAATATAAGCAAAAGTCTAGTGTGTTCAACATCAGTTGTCTAGAAGGATCACCATGGGAACTCGAGAAATACTAATGCCTACCCTCTCTAAGAAGTAGACCTGCCAGCCCTACTTGAGTGTGGGCTGTGCTCCATGAATTCCAAATAGCAGAATATGAAAAATGAAGGAGAAGAAACTTTACAGTGTAGAACCCAGGGAACTCTGTGTTGGCCCAGTGATTAAGGTTAATATCACCAGTTATGAGTCTCATTGATAGCATGTCACCTTGAAATAATGTGATAAGAAAGTATTCTTCCCTACAAACCCATAACTCCAGTCTAAACTTGAGAAAACCTCTTCAAATTCAATCAGAAAACTTTCTACAAAGCATCTCCCCATTTGTCCTCAAAACTGCCTCAGAAATGGTCACGGACCAGAGAAAGACTCTGGAGACATGAGGACTAAATGTAGCCTGGTGTCCTGGGTGTGATCCTAGAATAAAATAGGACAGCAGTTTAAAAAGTGTGAAATCCCAGTAGAGCGCAGAATTTAGTTAATACTGATGTTCCATTGTTGGTTGCTTGACTTTAACCAATGTAAGCTGGAGGCTGTGTGTGGTGGCTCAGGCCTGTAATCCTAGCACTCAGGGAGACCAAGGCAGGTGGATCACTTGCGCTCAGGAGTTGGAGACCAGCCTGAGCAAGAGCAAGACCCCATCTCTACTAAAAATAGCTAGGACTTGCGGCGGGCACCTGCAGTTCTAGCTACAGGTGACTGAGGCAAGAAGATTACCTGAACCTGAGAGTTTGAGGTTTCTGTGGGCTATGTATGACACCAAGGCACTCTAGCCTGGGGCAACAGAGTAAGACTCAACAAACAAGTAAATGTAATGCAGAAATGCAAGATGTTAACAATGGGGGAAGTGGCTGAGAATAGGTACTTCTAATACCATCTCTGCAACTTTTCTGTAAATCTAAAACTATAAAAATGTAATAAGTCCTGAAAAAAGCTGATAGAAAAAAAGCAAAAACAACAACAGCGACAAACATCAACTTCTGAAGTCCATTCTCCATCATTTAAATTAGAACCTTTGGGGGTGAGGCTGGGCTATCCCATACTTTTACATCTCCACCAGTTGTTTGCAATGTGCAGCCAACTTGAGAACCATCACCCCCCCTGCTTGGACATCCCCATCCCAACCTCTCTGATATCATCTCCTGCTACTCTCTGCCTCACAGCCTGTACAATGGACACTTCCCTCCTTGCTGTTTCCCTGAATGCACCAGGAATATCTCAGTTTCACAACCTCTGTGCTTATTTGTCCTTCTCCCTAGAATACAACTTCACTTAACTATAAGTATCGATGGCTCTCTTGCTTATTTCGGATCTGTGTAAAAATAGAAACAAAAACAAAAAGAAAAAAAAAAACCTGTCATTTCATGATAAGGTTTTTAGAACCATCCTTCTACAAATAGCAACCATTTACCCACCAGAATGAATTTAGTTACCATTTACTTTGCTTTATTTTTCTTCATAGCACTTAAAATTGCCTGGCACTTCACATGTTGGGTTTGGGGTGTTTTTTTTTTCATGCCCCTGCAGAAATCTAACCTCCACGGTAACTGGGACTCTGTTTCACTCATTGTGGTAGACTCAGTGCCCAGAACAGACATTGTCACAGAGTAGACGTTCAATAAATATTTGCAGAATGCTTGAATGAGGGAAATTAACAAGTAGGTAACTGTGATGCAGTCCCAAAAATGCTATGACAAATGGAAGTACCAGGTACTGGGGGACAGAACTTTACCAGCAACTAGTGCAGAAGGGGAAGTTCTTGGAAGATCTATCCCAGGACACATTCCTCAGACAAATTGTAGAAGTCAAAATATTGTTTCTCAAGAAAAAAGCACAGAGATTAGAATTTTAGGCAGAGAAGCCATGATAACAAAATCCCCAGGAAGTGGGAGTTGCATAGCTCAGGATGACCCGTGTGTGGAGAGAGAAGCGTGAGCTGGGGTGTAGAGCGTGAAGTATGATGTGGCTCCAGGGCGAGGCTGTGAGCTCCTCTGTTCTCAAGGCCACATTGGTCATGGAGATGTAGCCTAGATTACCTGGGCTCATGGCAAGTGCTCAGTAAAGGCTTGTTTAGGGGATACAGCTGATAATCGCAAGGAACCTATGGTCCCTGATGCCTATGCCACTGGCTAGTACTGGTCTGTGGCCTATTAGGGACTGGGCTGCACAGCAGGACGTGAGCCTGGGGGTGAAGGAGGGAGGCTCCATCTGTGTTTATAGCTGCTCCCCATGCTTGCATCAGCCCCTAAGCTACACCCTCCTGTTTCATCAGTAGGGGGATTAGATTCTCATGAGAGCATGAACCCTACTTTAAACTGCACATGAGAGGGATCCAGGTTTGGGGTCCGTATGAGAATCTAATGCCTCCCCTATCACTGTCTTTGGGGGAAAAAATGCCTTCCATGAAACCGAGCCAAAGCGGTTGGGGAGTACCTATCGCAAGGAAGAAGTGCTCAGTTTTCATAGTGAAAATGTCCCATCATGTCATTCTGTAAACATGGCTCCTTCTGTATCTCTCTACATTCATATTTGATGATATGAAAATATTTCCAGTAAAAAAAGCACTTTTTAAATAAGTCAATGAACCTTTTAAGACTTCTGCTTCTTATGTTCTGACTTCTTTTCTCTCTGCATTTTCAACACTTTAAAAGAGTAGATATTCCAATTTTGCTTCAAATTTAAGTTGTAGTATAGAAAAGGAGGAAAAAATTATTCCTCCAAGAATAAAGTCTTATTCATTTCTGTGAATGACTCAGAAATTAAATTCCATTAAGTTTGGGTTGAAGAATGAAAAACAAAAATGATTCAAAAAGGAAATAGATTGAAGCAACTCGGCTTAGATACATTCCTAAAATATATTTCATGTGTATTTAATTAATAAAAATTAAAATGATCTTAGTATGAAATAATTTGAAACAAGCCTATAGGCCAACGATTTCCCCATATGATAGGCAAGCAAAGCGGCCTCTATTGTCCGCAGGTCCAAGCACTAAAGTTGTTATTGTCAGCTCTTTAGTTGTTCTTGATACAGGAGTCCACCACTCAGGGCTAGATAGGGAGACCCCATTCTCTAGGCCCAGGTGAGCTCAGAGGTCAGACCCCCATTTCCAGGCACAAGCAGACTGCCTTCATTGGGACACACCCTCTGGGCTCTGATAAGATCATGAACAAAGCAGCCTGTGATGGTTTTTTGGGGGGTTCCACCTTGGGTAGGAGCACACACCCTAATCCCTTCTCAGGGACAAAGACTGTGAAGGACCAACTGCCAGCCACGTGTAATCCCCTAGACTTAAAACCCCTAGATGGAAGAGCCCACATGGAGACTCCAGAGGGAGTTCTTCAGTTCTTTCCCCCTTCCAGAAGCTCTGGTGCTTTTTACTAATAAAAAGTCCTATCTTACCACTGATCTGTGGCCCGTGGGTTCATTCTTCGAATCCCCAAGACCAAGGACCTACTGAAGAAGAATGAAATTCCGGTATCATTCTGACAGATAGTTCTTGAACCCCAGGCCTTGGAGGGGTGTTTGGAACTGGTGCTTGGAACTCGCCATCAACTAGGTACAGTGCCCACAAGGATGAGAAAAACTACCACGCGTCCTGCCTTTCTGAAGCTGCAAGAGGGAAGAGAACACATATATACAATGCTACAAAGGAGGGTTTCACGGCCTTTGGTAGTGAGATTTGACCCACCCAAGGCAGGGTTCCCAGAGGGAGTGAAGAGTAAGACGCAGCCTAGAGCAGGGACGGGAGGGAACTACGGAGAACTGTTATCAGAGCAGCTGGGGCAGACAGTGGGCCATGCGAAGGAGACGGCCAACGGGGTCAAATGATGCTGAGAGGACAAGAAAGGTGAGAACAGAAAACATTCAATGGAGTTGGTAATATGGTGACCCCAACAAGACAGAGGCTGGTAGAGCCCGAAAACCAAAGCCAGATCAGATAGCCCCAAGAGCCAGCGGAGGGGAGAAACTGGAGCCAGGGCGTGGATTCAGTCCTTTCAAGAAGTTAGACTCTAAAAGGGAAGAAAGGTAGGGAGGGGGAACTGGAGAAACTCCTGGGGCTGGGTGCGGCTGTTTCGTTTGTTTTTTTTTTTTCACTCTGATTAGTGAAGGAGATTTGAACTTGTTTGAAAGCCCAGGGAAAGGTTAAGGTGTGTGTGAATATAGGCTAGAGAGATGGTGCTGAGTGTGTTAAGATTCATGAGAGCTTGGGAGAGGGTGGACCTGGTGTA
Source organism: Galagoides demidoff (assembly GCA_963574575.1). NCBI lineage: Eukaryota > Metazoa > Chordata > Mammalia > Primates > Galagidae > Galagoides > Galagoides demidoff. The sequence goes on from CAUYQV010067546.1 coordinate 39,743, forward strand.
TATTGTAAATGGAAGGAAGAAAACAGGCTGGAGCACCAGAAGGGGGAAGCACACGTGTAGGATTAGGGATGTGAGAACTTCCTCCCCGACAGTTTTCATTTTCTGTAGAAAGCATGAGACAGGGTCGCCAGCTGAGGGAGGGGATGGTTGGGGTTAGGGGCGAGAAGACTTGAAATAACAGCATGGATGGATGGGAGTCAGTCGACAGAATGTGGTAACATTTCTCACAATTGAGGACTTATTTGAAGTTGGCACTCACGGCCACATCTTTATGCTGTAAAATAGATTCATTTTCACTCTCCCACCACTAGAAAGATATGGGTTATGTTGTGCAGGACCTTGTTTAAGACTCTCTCTTGAGTCTCCAGTTTCTATGAGTTTCCTTCTGAGCTTCTCCTTCCTTCCCTGTAGACTGTATTATCATTTTTATTTCAGCCTGGTGTACAAATTGCATTACCCTCCACTACACAGGTGTCCACTGACTCCATGGGGCCGGCTGACTAACCTGTTTTGGCTCAAAAAGCGCTCTTTAAAAATGTTTAATCAGTCAGAGATTAGGAGAGCTCGTATTAAAATTCAGGTTTCTGGTTTCACATAAAAAAATAAAAAGCTAGCAGTGCCCGGCCCACTGTCCCACATCAGCAGTCTCCCCCGAGACAGGGCATGCTGCCTCTGCCCACGGCAGCCCTCACCGCTCTTTGTTACCCACTTGGCTCATGCACTACGTCTGCCCGGCACCTGTACCCTGCAGACAACTGATTTTATAATTCTCCATCTTAAATCATGATGTCCCTGAGTTTAATGTCAGTTCCAACCTCTCGTACCCTGGTTATCAATAACCAGCTGTTGAGTAAACAGTCTGTGGGTCACTGAAACTCAGGATATATAGAAGTAAATATGATTCTACAATTTATATCCTGGCTTTGATGCTACCATCCACCCCGTTTAGTAAACAAATAGCCTGAGTCTACTTCCAAGTACTTTTCTTTTCTATTCATTTCCCCACTTCATCTTCACAGCTATAACTTCAGTTCAGACAGTTCAGACACCTGTCATTTGTTACCTGGCCTATTAAAACAGCCCTCAATCTATAACCTCCCCTTTCTTCACTCTTCTAGGACTTCCTCTACACAGCCACAAGATTGATCTTTCGAAGCACAATGTCTTCTCTGGCACATTTACTTGAATTATAGCAAACTTCTCATAATTTTTTCAGCATTCTGGCATGCTTCAAATGTGCATCTTGCCAATGGCTGCTCCCTTGACCTGGAATGCCTTCTTCTATCTGCCTAGTGAGTCCTTACTTATCCTTCAAAACACAGTGCAAGTGTTCCCTGCTACAAAAATCTTCAATGTTACAAAGGTAACTTAGGCAGAGCCAAATGGTACAGGCTTTACCATTGTGTTCTGGGGGTGTTGGCTTGTATCCAGGCTTCCTGTCTAACTAGACCATGAAGTTGAGGGTAAACCTTGCAGCTTTGTAATCCATCTATCCTCAGCAATTAGTCCTGTTGTAAATGACACGCAATAAGAATTTGAATGAATGAATGAATGCCTAAAGTCACAGAAAAAATGGGATCATATTGGAGAAAGGTTTCCTGACTATTTAATCTATCACAACCTTTTTAAACTTCTGATTCACTGTACAAGAACGAATCCTGAGACTCCAACCAAGAGAATGCACCGTACCCTAAAAGTGTTTGTTTGCAGCCTTTCTGTCCTTGTGTACATGCATGTGTATGTGCTCTCAGTATACGTACATGAGTGTGTGCTCTCAGTATACGTACATGGGTGTGTGCTCTCAGTATACCAGAAAAAGTAACTTTTCTCATTAGGAAGAAAAGAGTGCACTACTAATAAATGGTGCCGACCTATCTGACTATTCTTTAAAAATCAGCTTAGAGCACTATACTATATCATACTATGTACTAAAATACATTCCAGATGAACTTAAAACTTAAATCAAAAAAAAAATAAACCCATAGAAAAAAGTAAAGAATGCATTGAGGAGAACAGATGCATAAAATCCGTGAGCGTCACATCCACAGCAGAAAACACAAAGTAAAAAATGAGTCGTTTTGACAATGTAAAAATATATATAACTAAAAAATACCTTCCAGTATCTTTTGTAACAATGTCAATGGAATTGGAGACCATTCTCCAGAGTAAAGTATCACAAGAATAGAAAAAAAACAATACGGCATGAACTCAATACTCAATTGGAACTAGTTGATCAACACTTAATTAGATTTATGGAAGCAAAATCAAAGGAAATTAAGTAGGTCAGAAGGGGGCTGAGGGGGAGCGTAAGTTCATACCAAACTGTTGCAAGGTACCTATTCTGGATGAAGGGAACACTTACAGCTTTGATTTACAAGATGTACAAAAGAAGATTTTGTAACCAAAATCTTTTGTGAGCCCCCTGTAATATTTTGCAAAAAACAAGCAAAACAACTCTCAAACAATTTAATAAAAACAGGAGAAAACACTTGAAACCTATATAATATAAAAAGGCTTTATTTATATTCATATTATATAAAATAGTCAATTTAATCAATAGAAAAACTAAAATCACTAATAGAAACCTATTAAGGTTGCATCTCCCAAAGTCTCCCAATTAAAATACATTAGCTCAAATAAAGCAGACTCTCAGATATCTCTTTAATGTACTACATATTTCTCTACTCTCTTCTCAAATACTTTTAAAACATTTTTTGTCAGATAATTGATTTTAAAAATAAGTAAAGAAGCTTGGCTCAGCGCCTGTGGCTCAAGTGGCTAAGGCGCTAGCCACATACACCTAAGATGGTGGGTTAGAATCCAGCCTGGGCCCACCAAATGACAATGACAGCTGCAACAACAATGACAGCCAGGTGTTGTGGTGGGCACCTGTGGTCCCAGCTATTTGGGAAGCAGAGGCAGGAGACTCGCTTGAGCCCAGGAGTTGGAGATTGCTTTGAGCTATGAGGCCACAGCACTTTACCTAGGGGAACAGCTTGAGGCTCTGTCTCAAAAAAAAAAAAAAAAAAAAGCTGGGCTCATGCTTATAATCCTAGCACTCTGGAAGGCTGAGGTGGGTGGATTGCTTGAGCTAAGGAGTTCAAGACCAGCCTGAGCAAGAGTGAGTCCCCATCTCTACTAAAATAGAAAAAGTAGTCAGGTGTCCTGTAGTCCCAGCTACTTGGAAGGCTGAGGCAGGAGGATCACTTGAACCCAGGAGTTTGAGGTTGCTGTGAGCTGTGATGGCACCACGGCACTCAACCCCAGGGCAACAGAGTGAGGCCCTTTGTATAAATAAATAAATACATAAACAAACAAGTAAAGTCTTAAAGTAAGTACCAATACATCTTTGCTTTTGGTTTTTATTTGTTTCAAGCTTTGTCTAAGGCAAGTGGGTACCTTTTAGAAAGCATGCTATGTATAAAATTAAAGAGATGTAATCATTTCTTCTTCTGGCCAACTATGAGCGCTGATGACAGCAGAGGAGAAGAAAGGGATGACCCTCTCTTTGATTCCCACCTGACTCATTCAATCCACAGAGCGTTGGGGAAGATTAACCATACAGTTGTAAGAACATTTCTGAGCATCCTTTCTCTCAAAGAAATCATTTGGAAGCTTTTGCTCTTGGAGCTAGGATTACGTGTGAGGGAGGGGTGCATATTTAGAAGACTTGATGAAATATTAAATGGAAAAGCAAGTAAGAGTGAAGAAGATAAACAAAGCAATGAATACACAGTCCGTATAAGAGAAGGGCAGGATTGTATGAAAGGGTCAACTGGAATACAAAGGAACTGGCTTTTCTCCAGGCTGGCTCGAGGGCATTGACAGTAGCTCAAGCTTTGGATTAAATTTGTTCTGCTTTGCACAGTCTGCGTTTTTTTCTAACAGAAGTTTTTATCTGTGGAGGCAGTTTGGAAGCCTCAAGCTTGAGAAGCCCTAGGTATGTTGCTTTCTCTCTCCATGTTCTTGGAAAGAACGGATTCTAGACTTGGTGTTATGTGAGGGAGAGGGTGGCAAGAACAAAAATTACCTAGGCAAATAAATGAGAAAACTTCCTTTGGAATTTTTTAAATTAAATTTAATGTTCAGATTAATCTGTTTAGACTACTTTCCAACAACTTAGAATTAAATCAAATGCATTGTTTATAACTTACCTTGAATATTAAGCCTCTCTGTTTATAAGGTTGTATGTGTAATACTAACTTCAGAGTTACTGACACAGCTTTCTTTTTTTTTTTGAGACGGAGCCTCAAGCTATCCCCCTGGGTAGAGTGCTATGGTATCACAGCTCACAGCAACCTCCAACTCCTGGGCTCAAGCGAGTCTCCCACCTCCCCCTCCCAAGCAGCTGGGACCACAGGCACCTGCCACAATGCCCGGCCATTTTTTGGTTGCAGCCATCATTGTTGTTTGGCGGGCCCGGGCTGGGGATTCGAACCCGCCACCCTAGGTGTACATGGCTGGAGCCCTAGCCAATTGAGCCACAGGCGCTGAGCCTATAAACTTTATAATAATACCTATTGCCTTCCTCTTCAGGTAGTCTACATCTCTGAAGGCAGAAATAGACTCTTGGGTTCACCATAGATATCCAGCACTTGATACAGTGC